>JARLTB010000108.1:3545000-3620000 GCA_030141615.1 Unio pictorum
TGTACAGACATAGCTATATCAAAGAGAAGAGTGCGTACAAGGGTGCTTGATGATGGTCTTAGTCAATGTATTGGGTGTAAGCTAACGCTTCCAGGGAACAATGACGTGATGCCACATGGGTTAATTTTCTATGGTTGACCGTTCAAAAGACCCTTTTCAGTGATACTACTCAATTACAGCCAATACATGTATTTTATATTAGCATATGTCTATGTTGATGCAAGAAAATGAAACTTAGGCTGCATCAATGATATACATGATATATTTATACATACATACATACATACATACATACATACATACATACATACATACATACATACATACATACATACATACATACATACATACATACATACATACATACATAGACTGTTTTTTTCAAAATCATTTTTCATTAAAACAAATACTTTTCTTTCATTTAAGGTGTGAATTTCGCTCTGAATAAATCTGCAAACCAGTCATCAACATTGACTTATGAAAACTTCGACTGGACTGCTGATAAGGCTGTTGATGGCAATAGTGATGGCACCAATCCAGACACTTCCAGGACATGTAGCGCAACCGCGTGGACTGAATCAGATAAGAACCATATATGGGAAGTTGACATTGGCATCAATATTATTGTAACGACGATTACAGTATATGGAAGAACTGACGCAGGTAAAGTAGCACCTCAAGTTCAGCTGAGTTTTTTTTCTCCACATAAATAGCGCCAATTGGCAACACAGATAATGTTGGTATGTAAAGTTCTAATAATCATTGCAAGAAATTTAGAATTTATTTTTAAAAGTGAGAGTTTATTTTATTAGTGTTTTATATTTAATGCGAGGCATATGTATGGATAAATATCTTATATGTCATGGTGTCAGCCGCTTCAGCTATAGATACATTAATATCAATATCACTGTACTAGGCGAATATTATTACACTAGGTTTTTAAAAGTTATATCACGACAGTTCCATTTTTATGAACATATGAATCATAACTCTCTCTGCTGTCTATCTGTCTATATATACATACAGATACATATATACATATATATACATATATACATACATACATACACACACACACCGGAGACCAGAAAACCTCAAGGGTATCCTGGTCAGGGCGAAGCACATGTCAGTCGTCATTAACTATCACTATCCATGTCAGTATGGCTCCGCTGTCATTTAAAGGTGCATCACATGTAATCATCGTCATCTTTCTGTTGACTTAGATTGGTCGTCAATGTGATGTGCTGCTGAACATCTGACCAGTTCCCACCACATGTCTCGACCATGTGCCAATTCCTAAGTCTCGGCAAAACTCTTGTGAATAGACTGTTGGCTCTAGTGACATGGCCATACCATTTCAGCTTTCTCTTTTGACAGTGGTGAGGAGGTCTTCATATTGGCCTGCTTTATGTCTGATGTTGTTATGCAGTTCTTCAGTTGTGACGTGGTCCATGTAACAGATGTCAAGGATCGCTCTTATGCATCGCATTACAAGTGCGTGGATTCTTCGTTGTAAAAATGCTGTCACATTAAATCAAACACTGAGATGGCTAGTGCTTTCAATTGTCTGAATTTAGTTTTCAGATAGATATTCTTGTCTCTCCAGAAGGGCGGGGGGGGGGGGGGTCTTAGCTTTGGCATAGCTGCCGTTGTTTGTGCTGCTCGTGACAAAGTTCTGTTCTTGATCCCACTTCGGTGACTATCGAACCAAGATATTTGAACTGGCTCACTGTTATTAGTTCCTGTCATCTGACTTTAATATTGGCTGAAATTTGTTTGCCACTATTTGTCATCAGCTTTGTCGTCTCAGCGCTTATCTCCGTGTCAAATCTGGAAGATGTTTCATCCAGGTTCTTTATTGACGTGGCAAGTGCATCTTCGCTACCTGCTAGCCCTTCAATGTCGTCTACAAAGCGGAGGTTGGTGATGTTACACGCTCCAATGCTGACCGTCCGACAGTGGTTTTCCATAAAAACATATATATATATATATATATATATATATATATATATATATACATATATACACGCGTGACTGTGTGTGTGTGTGTCTGTCAGAAGTAAACGCATATAAGAAAAGCCATTTTAAAGGAGCTTAAAATATTTTAAATACTTAATCTAATCATTATTTTCAGTTCAAATACTTCATGCATTCAAAATGGTGAAATATGTTGAAGGTATTAGTATTATATGAGAAAGTATTCTTGTCAAACAAACTGTGTTCGCGTCCAATGGATTACACCAGACTTTTGACACTTGGAGAAAATAGTAGTATTTGCAAGGTCTTGAAAGTATTGGAAAATCTATCAGATTACCCTGTGGTCGTTAAAAGTTTTTGAAAATAGAAATAAGCCAATACATTGTAATTTTTATCCATATTCATAAATACAATTGTTCAAGTTTGTTATATTCAGATGTAATCGAGTTGTTATCATTTCTTTCTTTTGATGACCAGTTCCAGTTCATGTCATCTTTACACAATATTGTAGTATTTAGCATTCATTGTTTTCTAATATAGCATAACGTTTATGAAACATATGAGCGAAATGTTAGTCTTGGAACTCTATGTGTGTAGTCTTTGAAAGTTGGGAAAATTATTTCAATTTATCATTCAGAATATGTGTATGAACCATGTATTATATTTAAACCAGCATAGCTCAAAATGTTTTCGACCAATAGGACAAAGATGACAAAATCAGATTTTACAAAGAAATAAATTCTAGTTTCAACCGATTCAGAGTTTACTTAGCGAAGTTTCCAATATACATCAAATAAACGTGTGAAGCCGTAATGTTTACAGTTACAGACACATGCACGAACGCACACACACACACACACACACACACACTCACAATTTTGATTAATTATACAGTCATGGACAACATCTAACGAAATAAGCAGGATGATATCGGCATAAAATGCATTTTATCATCTTAAGCTTCAAATTCGTATACGTCGTAATCATGCCATTTGCCTTTCCAGAATGTTCAGTTTGCTGCAGTACTTGGAGAGATTCGCTATAAGTGTTATGCAAATAAGATGATTATGTCCGTTCATCCATTTCCCAGATTCAATAGTTCCACCAAAATGTAACATAGCAAATGAACTGCATGTCAAGAAGTCCACTGCCTGTTTCAGTCCACATTGTAACTATTGACTGATAATATAGCTTGCTGATATCCAGAACGATTTTCTATCCAGTGCATATTGCGGATATAGCGGTTCTTGTCATTGCAACTGTGCCTATAAGTATGGCCCTGACTAAAGTTACCACTGAAAATACCGAATTATCGCTGATCTTTGGTGTATCAGAAAGCAAATGGTATAGTAGCAATGTCTCTTTGTCGCGATGGTAGAAGCATGCTGGTTGTCTTGAGGCATGAAAACGATAAGGTATTTTATTTCGGGTTTACGTGCGTTTGAGAACCTTATACGCACGAAACAACAGTGAATACAGTCATGATCAATGAACAACGCACAGCTAGTGAGAAGCTTGCATTTTCGAAGGCGTACATGAACTTCACAAAAACTGTGGTGAATCCGTAAATGAGTAATGAACGTTGAAAATCATATAGGTTTAATAACTAAATTATCACACTGTTTTTCATCATACATGAATAACTGCAATGTAATTATACTTGGTAGCCATAACAAACCAGCTGTATACCTTCATGTAAAATGAATACATTTACAGATTCGCAAAATTTCACGCATAGGGCAATACACTACATGTTTTAATTATTTCTATCAAACGATGATAATCCCGCCCAAGACATAAATGCAAAATCCTTCTTATATGCGGAGAAGATGCAATATTTCACGCCTTTATTTGCAAGATGAATACCATTACAAAATTAAACTAATTCTGTGATGAACATCTTTAGTTTTGCAATGACAAATCCATCACATTCAAATAGAACAAATAATATAAAACATGTTACCGTTAGTTCTAATCACTAATCGACAATATGCGGTTTCTAATTAAATAAATATGACTTGTAGTGACACAATTTTGAAGAGAAATCTCTATAATAAAAACACATAACGGTGCTAACTTATATATAATTGGTTATGCTATATATGCTCGCTAGTCTGTGATAAAATATGCATGTCGATGATTACTTGTTTCTTATATTTTTCCAGAAAAGACTCAATTTGATGGCGTTAGGCTGTATCTTGGTAATACGTCAGGACCTTGGAATTCTGGTCAACCATTTAGCAGTGACCAATTGAGTGGCATCCCATTGATCAAATATGTTTTTAAACCTGACAATGTCATTGCTCGTTTCATTTATTTGATGAGGACGGGGCACATCATGACCATATGCGAAGTAACTGTTGAAGGTAGTACGTAATTCGTTATAGTTGTAAACTGTAAATAGTGCAAGATGTGCAAACGAATAAGGAATACAGCAGTATAATAATGCAGTATTTTAAATAAAGATGCCACGCACTTTCCATGTAATTAGTATAAAATACACAGCGTGCTGTCATCATATATGTAATATAATTAACTACTAGGAAGCGCTTTTGGGGTACGAAAGTGTTTAGGGTTTTAATATTTTACTACGGTACGACGTTTTTGTCTGAATACATTGTTTCGAAACGTTGAAAGAATTATGTTTTGTTTTGTTTGATGTACTTGATTAATACTGCATTCATCTTAAAAAAATAAGATAACGTACGCAATATACAAGTGTATTCATGCGAAATAACCGTTAATTAAGGCTGATACAACTTGAATACCATTTAAGATAGGAATTAGTACAGTAGAGACATTTTTGAATCAATTTACTGAGAAACGAAGAAACAACAAACTAACATGTATGTCAACGTGGGTCAAATCTAATCTGTTATTTACTTTCGGCCTAGTTTGTGCCTAATATTTTTTTTTACTTATTTAGCCAATATTTCGTTTTGCTACTTTACAAAAACCATTTGAAAATGGGTACATATATCGGGTGCTATCCATGTTAGATAGGGTCTCTGGGAAGAATGTGAACCAGATTTTACAAATTAGGTGGACCGATTTCACTGGATAAACGTCAGTAAAACGCAGTCCTAGCTGACATGAGTTGAAATTGAATTATCTAATACATCAACAACATTTTTGCGTTAATATCTCTTAGTACATAGTATTGTTTGCAAGGTTTAGACTGCATATTCCATCTTAATTCTATTCCAGTGTATAATCTAAAGTTGCGTACACTTTGCTACCATTCATGCACTTATTGTATGGAATAAGACGCATGTTTGAGTTTATACATGTTTCTATAGAGATCTCTCAATTTACGTTCGTTGTACACATATTTATTCATTCATAAATTAAATCAATACAAATATTAGCTAATAATTTAGATATAAAATAGTTTATATAAGGTGGAGTAATCTCCCATAATGTACTATTGTTATACTTTTCACGTTGCTCTTTGTCTACAAGGTTTAAATGATGATAGTACGAAGGACATAATGTATTAGAACAGGATATAATATTACTTTGCAGACGTGGTCATGCACATAGGGGTCGGAATTAGTCTTGAATATATTTAAGTAGTTATGCGATTCAAAACCATCGTATTCCGCATTGGTATTGAAATATGACAAGAATAGACACGAATTATACAATTAAAAACACATGTCAAATAATATTGATAATAATGCACTGCCTAAATTAGAAAGCATACACGGTATATTGAAGCGAAAATGTGGAATAATCAGAATTAACAAATAAACGAATATAGATGGTAGAATATATACGTCTTTGAGTTTAAATGTGTGCTTTTTATTTGATATCTGAATCAATACATTTTCCATCTCTAGATATCGATTTGTAACATCATAACGCAAAGCTGTATTAATTGGTTTTTCGTTCATGTAAGCTATTAATATCAATCAAGATAATTCTATAATGACATTAATAAATAGAGGATGAGACAGGGTTATTTTTTTAATACTTCAGGTATGTCATCTACTAAATAGTGAAGATCAGCTGTTTAAGCCTTAAGCATTACATGTTTTCAACGCATCTAAGAACATTTTGACGTTTTTATTATAAATAACCGTCGTATTAATCGACCTAGATTTTAGACATGATATCATTAGGAAGTAATGACGCATATTGCGCATGCATTAATCATTATAAAGGTGTGTGAATGAGAAAGAAAACCATATGATGATATGTCACGAAAGTTTCGTAGATACATTTTAAATTTGGAAACGTTTGTGGTCAATCCAGTAAATAACTGAAACATTTGTACAGAGGGATATATATTATTTAATACGTGGAAAGGTAAGGTGTTGAAACCAGAATACAAGCTGTTTGCAATAAGTAGCAAAATATAATACTGCAATGGTACATAATTCAGATAAACGCAGTTTAGATATTCACTTAAGCAATACATTTTTGAATGCGCTATAACCACAAGGGCGAAACTACCTGTGAAACTCATTACAAGTTTTCAATAGAAACTGTTTATCTTCACTTGCTACACCTTTTCTGCATACCCTAATCTAAGAATATAATGAATATGTTTCACCTGTTTCAGTTAAACATTAAAATGCGTATCAAACTTTGATAGATTATAATTATTCCGACAAAGGATTTCTTTCAGGGTTTGTGTCTTTTAAGACCTGACAAAAGTGGCCCGTTGTTTTCTATATACAGACGATCACTGGCCGATTCGATTGTTATTCATGGGCATACAATGGTTAGATTAATCCGTTTTGTTCAAATGTTTTGAAAACATAGTTGTTCTATTCTTTTAAAAACTCATACAGAATCACTTTTGATAAATTACCAGCATGTATTGACGAATATTAAGCATCACAATTGAAAGATGTGATCCATTGTAGCTCATAATGTACAGGTTAAGGCGTTCATGGAATTGCAGTGCTAACCTTCGGCCTAGAAAGTATTTTACAAACTGTAATTGATAATGCTAGTAGACGTCCGTTGATGAGGAAAACGTTGCTCTCTCTCTCTCTCTCTCTCTCTCTCTCTCTCTCTCTCTCTCTCTCTCTCTCTGTTTATTGTCGGTTTGAATCTCTCTATATCTCTTTCATGCTTTTGTCAGCTTGACGGAACTTTACTATTATTCCTAACTGCATAGATATCGTCGGATGACACACACGAAAATCATATAAGTTAGTCATGTTACAGAGTTTAGCCCGTAATTCGCTATGATGGTAGAGAGAGAGAGAGAGAGAGAGAGAGAGAGAGAGAGAGAGAGAGAGAGAGAGAGAGAGAGAGAGAGAGAGAGAGAGAGGGTGAGAGGGAAGGGAGAACTGTTTAGTCTTTAGAAATGTTAATTAAGTAGAATAATGACTTACATGAACTTTCAATATATTAAAATATTTTAATTACCTTTTGTTGATTCTTCATTTCACTTTCTATTCCGCGCTAATATATATATATATATATATATATATATATATATATATATATATATATATATGTGTGTGTGTGTGTGTGTGTGTGTGTGTGTGTTTGTTTTCTGAATTTCTCAGTTTACTTCAAAATCATTTTTGATTCAAACAGAAACTTTTATTACTTTCAAGGTTATTGGAATGGTAATTTTGCTATGTTTAAATCTGCAAACCAGTCAACAACATTGCTTGGTGATGATTTAAACTGGACAGCAGATAAGGCTGTTGATGGCATTAGTGATGGCGGAAATCCAGACACTTCCAGGACATGTAGCGCAACCGCGTGGACTGAATCAGATCAGAACCATATATGGGAAGTTGACATTGGCGTCCAGATTATTGTAAAGACGATTACAGTATACGGAAGAACTGATTCAGGTACAGTAACACCTGAGGTTCAGTTTACTAGTTTTCCTCAACGTAAGTAGCGCAATCTTGTCAAGAGAGATAAAGTCAGTATATGAAGTTTTAATAATCCTTTCATGAAAGGAAGACTATTTTGTATAAGGGAAAGTTTGTTTTATTTGTGCATTATATTTAATGCGAGACATATGTATGGATGAATAATATCAATATAACTGTACTGGGCAAATATAATTGAACTAGGTTAATATAAGTTTTGCATTACGCATGCATATCTCACTCTGCTCGAAATCCAGAAAACCTATAGGACATCCTAATCAAGACCATTAGCAGAGGGATTGGATCCGACAACTTTTGTAGGTGTATATTTGCTAAATAGTTGCCGCTCGTAGTGTTTTTATCCATGCAGCGAGTATCTCCAGAAAGTTTTCATTGATAAGATCGCTGAGTGATTTCTTTAGTTCGTCTGGGTTATATGTGGGATATTTAAAATTTGGTAGATCAACTTCTGTTATCGCTTACTTGTTAAGGAAGTTTTGTTCATTTATATTAATTGAATTAATTATCGTTAGTATGATCTTTCGATTTGGAAATTCAACATCAAATTGTATTTGATTTGATATTTCTATTGGTTTGATAATATTATCCCGAGTCGATAATACATCAGATAGATACTCGGTAAAAAACCGACTGAAAACTTAAAGCTGTTGTTTATGAATTTCATTATACAGTAGTTATTAAAATAACGGCTGATGATACTAATATCAACCGTGTACATATTACTTCTTCTCTTAAATTAGTATAGTTCATCATCACCTCTGTATACGAGATTACCATCATATATATATATATATCATCGCTTATGAAAGAGCTTAACATTAAGGTTTTTCCTTGGTAAGAACGATTGCCTGAAGTGAAATCTCCCCGTGCTGGTTCTGGTAATGATTGTGATGCTTTCGGAGCAACATCAGGCCATCCTAGCACGGTTCTGATCGATGACTGATAACTATCCACCACATAGTCCTTCGAAATTATCTCTATCGCGACTGACAAGGATTGTTCGTAAACAGTTATACCTATCTTTGATTCTTTTCCTGTTACGGATTTAATCCTACGCTGGAATTCATCATTGATAGCCTCGATATCATAACTTCCATTTGATATTCCAATAACCAATTGGAGGTTCGATCTGGTTTGTTTTTATTTGTAAATACCAGTGAATTAATTAACTGTTGACCGCGAATGACTTTGACCGTATATAGTATAGTATACTCGTAATTGGACAAGCGCAATTTCTTTTACGGGAAAAGCAATTGGAAAAGTCACGCTGAATTCAGGTTACGATGATGTTATTGAATTCATTGTTGTTCTTGCGGGAGATGTGTTTGCGGCTATCTGTTGCAGTAGTTCCAGCGACATTTTTATGTTAATTTTATTTCAAATTGTGTTTTTTTTCCGCACTTAAATTATACGTCATTGCCTCCTCGTAAATCTTAATCATCGCTGAGAACTCGTCATCGGATATTATTTCGTCTTTAAGACTCTTTGACAGTAATGATGATAATGAGGAATATACAGCAGTAGCGGTATGTATCATAATTATATACTCGATTAGTTAAGTCTTGCTGCATTTATATATTTTATTTACAATTATATTAGCAACGCTGTTGTCGCTGAAACACAAATTGTTAACACCGCTAGGGTACTAATGGTTGATAGCAATAAACTAGTTCCAGAAATAATAGATTAAACCAAATGCACAATTATATGTACTATGACAACGCGCCTGCGATAGAATTTTAATTTTAGTGTGTACCCGTCAATGAGATGTTTCAGTTTGTAACTGTTGCGCTTGATTGTATCTATACTGTTGGATTTCATTATATTATTCACTGAAATCAATTACAAATTCTACATACCATGTGAGCGACGCTAATGCTAAACCACCATTGACAAGGACTAGTCTAAATGTTTCAGTGGATCTATTTCTATTATTGCACTTGTATTATTAACACCAGTAGATGTACTAGATGATACATTAAACTGTAACGGTGAAATCAGAGTTAATATATAGATACCCCGGACAGATGCGGTAACTGTAACGGTGTTATTTTGAGGTGTCCAGGTGAAAGACCCAGGTTGTATCGAGTACACCGTATTGATATTTTGTTTATGCGGTATTTTGATCTTATCAAGCGTTTCAGCGATAGCAGTAAAATCACTAACGATATTATCCTGTGTTTGTTTAATCGTCTTTATATTCGTCTTTATATCAGAAAGTTTCATGGCTACAGTCAGCGGAGTACCAAAGAAAGTATCTGCAATTTCATCCATTTTGCTATCATTTCTGCGGAGATTTGCAAACGCGCTTACATGAACATCATATTCGGCCCGCAGCGTTGATTGCTTAATTGTCTACGACATCTACACCATTTTTTGTTACCGCGTCGATGTGAGATATTGGATCAACAAGTGTCATTATTTTATTCGAATTCATGTTGAGTTCGCCTGTCATTGTATCACCCGATTTTTGTACTCGCGCGAGAATATTATCTAAAACAGTTGGACAAAGAACTCCGGGTCTAATCTTACCAGTTGAATCAAATAATGCTATGGCATTTTCGGTTACCCCATTAAGTTTGACACTAATATCATTAAATAAAATATGACTCGTTTTTAAGTTTCCCTGCTTATCATGAAATATAACAATTTCGTTTGGATCCACATTTGCAAGATTTCGGATTCCTCGTCTCTAATGATTTTTTTTCACACTCTCACGTGATATTCCTTCAGTAGGTCTTTGTCTCGAGATAGACATTCCGTAAATATCTAAATTTATCACAATTTTAATTCTTTAACTAAAATATTTAGTAGATATCCAACTCTGACTTGGATAATCGTGTATAGCTTTATGAGGTGGTTTGGTTGACTTTGATACATACTCGAGTACAACAATTATTTCTCTGCCGCATATTGATGGGTCAGTTATTGTTTGTGTTCGTAGCGTTGAGTACCAAACTGGATTACTTTGTACTGGATTACTATATTTTTGGTGGGGCTAACCCATACAAATCGAAATAAAAATTCCATGTGGATCAATCGCGTATGCGGTCCAGTGAGTTATAGGTCCGGTGGAACTATCAAGATATATGATACCGGTGTAAACGCGTTTTGGTGTGAAAGGTAACTGGTCTAGCATAGAAACACCTCTATCTTGTTTTAGCGATGTTGTAGTTCCACTGTATTAAGCCAAATATGATTGTAGCTTTTTAATCTGACCAGGAGTCAGAGTAACACTAAAGTGACTAAATGACATTTGTAATAACACGAGTGATCTAACTGTGTTACATATTTGTAGAAACATTTATATGTTTTCTACTGGTGCGTCAATGACTCCCATTCGTCCACCAACATCCTCGAGTAATATCGATTTGTCACTGAGTATAACAGCTATCGCTCTATAATTAGGGATAAGGGGGAGGGAGGTGCGGGGGCTGGATCAACTGGGAGAGTTACACGAGCTCAGAGTGTATATCAACAATACTCTGGTTAATTCAAGATGTTCCAACGAAAAGTAATAAATCGGATATAGGTTTCTAAACTCTGAAGGTGATATTTACAGACCGGTATCTACATTCAGATTACGTCTTATAAATATCAGCAAACAATGATATGTGCACGCTATTTGGCTTTGTCCGTAATTAAGTAGCATATCTTTGGATGGTTCTTGTTGGCCGTTTATTCTTAACGAGACTTCAGAAACATTCAGTTGATCAAATATCATATGGCTGCGTGCTGGTGAATTTCATCGCGTATGATCCTGTAGCGCAACAAATATATGTCGCGGCGCAGAAAGACCTTGCTATATGCCATGTAAATATACCATTAATAGTACTGTGACTACTATATGTAGTTGTTGTTAGCCATGATAGCAATAATTTACCACCTGTATCCATAAATGAAAGTAATATTTCCTCTGCGGCGATCGCTGGAGTCATTATTGGCATCAACAATCAGAGTTTTGTTATATTTACTTAGCAGCATCAACACCATCATCTCGCCAGATTGCATAATTATCGTCACCTTTTCTACGAGGACTACTGAATGTTTCAATCCAGTGATAACATGCACATTTCTGCAAAAGCTAAAAAAATTGAGACAGTGAAATTGCGGTCCTTGCAACATTGCTGTACGTGTTACAAATCCGAAGTTGTACGTAGCACTACAATCTCTTATAATATCAAAAGCATCAGCTGGTATAGTTTCATATACAGCCGCTTGTGGATCAGATTCAGTAGCTTGTGGTGTCTGTAATTTGACATACTAGATATGATCAGCTTCATTAGTAAAATCCTTGACAGACATCATTGATGGACCTGGTGATCTTGTATAATCATCAGAATATCTTGCTAAACGCAATATTGTAGTGGCAAGTTCAACATCTTTCTGAATAGATTCAATCTCTCTTCCATCAATCATATACGTAGCGCTATGAAAGAACGTCATAATCCCAATATTAACAAAACCAACTGCATATGGTGTATTATCTGCATCATTTGTCACAAGTTCTCCTTCTACTTCCGGTAGGAAATATCTACTTGTATCATGAACTTGAAGTTCAATTCTCCCTCGTTGATTTGGTTGTATTGCGTTATAATAATAAAACTGATACTCGCGTCTTGATTCATCTTTGGGACCATTGCGTGTATATCAAATGCTGTGAATGTAAATATTTGAACAGTTATTATACATTTTTCGATCTAAGTCGCGATCTCGCTAACCTTGTCAAACCACTTCTGCTTTTAAATTTGCAGTAATATTTCTTTGTACTTGTTCAGATGTTTGATTTATCAAGGCTGCTGATTTTTAATCCGCGGCCTGGATTATTTTTTACTGACATTCGCGAGCATAATCTCCGTAGATGATGAATCAAGGATGCTAGTCATTCTTTGGCTGCAGAAAATGCCTTACTGGCAATATTACCAATAGCAGGAGGAGCTTTATCGCCAATAACATTAATAGCTTTCATCGATAACTGTTTTGGGATTGGTGCTATTTTGGGAGCCATTCTTGCAAATAACCCTTGAATAACATTACCAAGACCATCTCCGTAAATTGTTCTCTAAATGGGTAATCGCGAGTTTACTACTACCATGACAGGTTTATGATGGTGCAAATGTATGATCATCTTATTTATTATTGTTTTATCTAATCACTGTGATAACCATCAACGAGATCATCGATAAATTCGCGATATACGAGCCAAACGTGTAGTTAATGATCCTCTTACCATTACTGATATATGATATGATTTAATTCGTACCAGCAGAGGGGATGTGACCTGAATTAGAGGCGTCCATTTGTCAAACTAACACTTCCTACAAACAAGAAAAAATAACGCCCAAAAAACAGTAACAGAAATAACTTACCCGTAGGAGAATCTCTCGGTTAGTTAGAAGCTTTGGGTATTTGTGGGTTTGTTTTCTCATTTTGGTTTCGGTTTTGTAGCAAATGTTAGTTTAGCAAATAGACATCTACAAAAGTTGTCGGATTCACCCCCTCTGCTGTTCCATCCAAGTTAATCTGGTCCCTTTGGAAATACAATGTGCAACACCTCAACATATGATATAAACTTGGACATTTTATGGCAAAATGACTAAAGGAAAAGCTAAGCATACATGGTTCAAACAAAATGTGCAAAAGAGATAATGTCATATTAAGCCAAGAAAACTAGAAGAATACAGCCAGGTACAAATACAATTGTCTTGTGCAGAAAGCAAATGTTATTTTAAATAATTCTCTAAATGTGCCTAATAGCCTATAATTAAACTATAGCAATGCAATATCAAGGATATAGTTGTGCTTTCATGAATTTACATACACCATGAGATTTCGTTATGGCTCTTCGATCTGTAGGTCAAGAAAAATATGTTCCTAATTCCGCAACACGTTGCAATAAACTAGTTGAAACATAATACATTTAAAGGATGAATTCCTATACAACAGCATTCTAACGTTTTGCAAGCACAAGTGCTTTTGCGTACTCGTCCAAGCAGGTCTCCCCATCATCCTGATGCAGTGCCAGCTAAGCTAAGTGGGACATGTTGTACGCACGCCAGACAACCGGCTGTCTAAGAAAGCTACAGCCAAGGCATCGATCCAACGGATGTCAAAAGAAACGCATCAAAGAGAAGCTGAAAGTTGCAATGAGAACATTCAACATAAAACGTAATTCCTGAGCGCAAACATCAAGCGATCGAGTCACGTGGCATTCCTTTTATACACAAATGAGCCCAGTTGTGCGAATCTAGCAGGATAGCAGCTGCAGAGCTGGAGAGGCAAGTCAGAAAAGCATGTGCCACCATCCCTCCTGGAGATATCCCACTCACACTCTGTCCCTTATGCAAACGATACTTCCGTACAACGGTTGGCCTCATCAGCGTCCTGTGCACTAATCATTTAGTACAGAACCCTTTTGCAGTCTATTTCACTTGCAAACGTGTTGATTGAAGATCACGATGCTATTCATAATGAAAACACCTTACAACTTAACAATAGTCAGACAAAATCAAGGATGACGATCGTATCCAATGCATTTGCTGCTTTGCATATCGTTGAATATCGGTGTATAAGGAATAAAATTTCTAAGTAGCAAAGAGGTTGTTGTCACGATGGTAAAAGCATCCTGGTAGAGTTTAGATATGGCAAAGATGATAAGGTATTTTATAAATATGGCGTGTCATCATCATCATCATCATCATCATCATCATCATCATCATCATCATCATGTCTCTTGACCTAGTGTGGTCGTTGAGGCACTTTGCTGCTGAATATCTGACCATCTGACATATGGCTTGTAGTGGCGCAATTGTGAAAAACAATCTCTAAAATAAACGTATTTCTCAATATTAACTTACACATAATTGATTATGTTATATATTCCTGATAATAGACACATATTGATGCTTACATTTTCTAAATTTTTTTCCAGTCAAGGATCAACTTAATGGAGTTAAACTGTATCTTGGTAATACATCAGGACCTTGGAGTTATAGTCACGAATTTATGAGTGACGCACCGAGTAGCACCGAAAGTACCAAATATGTTTTTAAACCTGGCAATGTCATTGCCCGTTTCATCTCTTTGATGAGGAATGGGAACATACTGACCATATGCGAAGTAACTGTTGAAGGTGGTACGTAATTCGTTATAGTTCTATACGTTCAATAGTGCAATATATGCAAGAGAATGACGAATAAAGTAATATAATCATGCAGTATGTTAAAAAAGACCCCGAGCAACATCAATATAATTAGTAAGTAATACACAGCGTGCTGTCATCATAGAATCTAATTTAAATAACTATCTTCAAGCACGTTTCTGGAGAAAACAAACTGTTAGGAAGTTAAATCATCTACCACGGTACGAATTTTTCTTATCTATACATTGTTCTGAATCGTTGAGCAAATTACGTTTTGGTTTGTTTGATGTATCTGATTATTACTGCGTTTATCTTAAAATAAGAGTATAAAATAACGTACGCAATATAAATGTATATGAATGCGAAAAAATAGTTTTGAGGCTGAATAAACTCCTTAATACAGTGATAATCTCTCATAATAAAAGATGAGATATTCTGGTAACTGGATTTATAGTTAACAACATTGTAATTCTTGTTGGTTTGTATGCACAGTAGTATATATGTTAAATATAAGACACTTGCATATCATTTGCGATTTCAGAAGCATCTTACTATCCTCATGTCTAGACGAAACGTGTCTTTCTCTGATTTGTTTTGAATCAAAGCATAATATTGACATATGATAATCTGCCCGACTTCACATATTCAATGTAACATGTGTTCACGGTGTACCACACAAGATTATGCTTCTAGTTTGTAGGAATCAATATAACTTAGATACATGCTCCAGTTAGCCCAAGATAATATGTTTTGCCTGCTTAACACATTGAATATAATTAGTGTAATATTTCATTTTTAAAAGTTTATATTGAAGAAATATAGTATGCGCGACATAGCTATTCGTCCAACAATGCAATTACAACGTTCGAAAATTGCTTGTGAAGATAGAGCAGAATTAATTTGTTTTTAAAAGTGTGCATGAAGGTACCTTTACTTTCAGTCGATTGCAAAATATAATATTTCATTTATTTTCAGGCTAGTTTATTTATATTATTAGTTAAACATAGGCGGCCTTTTTCGACTTTATGTAACTAATATTTCGTATTGTTACTTTACAAACGCCATATACCTTTGTGTGTACAACCATTTCGAATATTTGAAATATAACCCGTTACATTATAAATTAAATTAGCCACAACTCCAGAGTGCCTCACTATCATGGTCACTTAGTTTTCTAAGAAGACATGTGAAAAATGTTTCGGTTGCCATACATTGAACAAAGGAATGGGAACATCTGCTCTCGGCTGCGATCCATGTCAGATGGGATCTCTGCGACGAAGCCCAGTGTAGCCGTTTTTTACAAATTAGGGGCAACTATTTCACTGTGGAAACATCAGTAGAACTCAGTCCTAGTTTGCATGCAAGAAATTCAAGTATCTCATACATCAACAACATTATTACAATAGTTTCTCCTTGTACAACTGTTTCTAAAGTTTGGACTGCATTGTCATTCCTATTTATTTTACAGTATAAATTTAAAGCGGCTGTTAAACACTGATCTCATTCATGCACTTGTCATAATGAATAATATGCATCTATGAGTGTGTAAATGACTCTTTAGTAGCTTCTATATCCGTGTGTTATATTCATATTTATAGATTAAATCATTAATACAATTACGACTAATAATTTAGATCTAAACTAGGTGGAGTATGTTTGCTACTGTTGCAATTTTCACGTTCAAAATGCTGCTATTATCAAGGGTGTATTAGAACGGGTTATAATACTGTTTTTGAAGATTTTGGCATTGCACATAGGGGTCAATATTATTCTTTAATATAGTTAAGTAGTTATGAAACATTAAGCCATCGTATTACCGAATTTGTATTGAAATATGACAGGATTAGACAAGAAGTATGCACTTGATACACACATAACGAATACAAAATGATAATAATACAGTTACTAAATTGGGAAGCAGACATGGTATATTAAAGCAAAATGTGGAAATATCAAAACACAATTTTAATGTGTGCTTCTATTTTGATACCTGAATCACTAACATTTCAATATCATGATGTCAATTTTGCAATATTTGTCAATTGATAAAAATAAAGCCGTATCAACTGGTTTTCAGTTTTCATTTAAGCTATCAATATCAATCAAGATCATTTTATAATGACATTTATATACAGAGGCTGAGACAGTGATATTTTCCTTAATACTTCATGTAATAAATAGTGAAGATCAGCTGTGTATCACATACATTTTTGGAATGCACATAACCTTTCTTATTTTTATGTGTAAACTTCGAATTATAAGATATACATCATATATATGATATCATTAGAAAATAATGACGCATATTGCGCATGAATTCAATCTTATAAACGTGTGTCAATAAGAAGAAATAAAACAATATATATTTATATATATATATATATATATATATATATATATATATATATATATATATATATATATATATATATATATATATCACGATAGTTTCGTAAACACATTTTAAATTTGGAATCGTGTGTGGTCAATCCAGTAAATAACTGAAATATTTGTACATAGGGACATATATTATGTAACACGCGGAAAGGTAAGATATTTCAAGCACAATGCAATCTTTTTGCAACAAGTAGCACAATATAATACTGCAATTTTACGTGAATAATTCAGATAAACTTAACTTAGATATTCAATTTAGCAGTAAATGTAGGAATACGCAAAAACCAGAGCGGAGGAAACGACCGGTTCAACTCTTTACCAGTTTTAAATAAAATATGTTGATCTTCACCTGCTTCACCAATTCTGTATAGGTATTTTAGCAGATATCTATGATATGTTGTTATTTCTAATATAAAGTGTTAACGATCTGCTGTTCTTTCAAAATATGTTGACTTGATTATTGGTTTGACTTACTGATTTACATGCCATTTATAAATACGCAAGACTAATTATAAAGAACTTAAACATGATCACGTCAAATTTTAAATCTAGAAGTTTTTTTAGAAAACATTTCGCAACCACATGTACTATAAGCAACCCCACCAAAGTCGTTGTACAATACTAATATTTTACATCTGGAACAGAGCTATATATTTCAGTGTCGATGCACGCAAACAATTAAAATCTCATATTAAATTATAAGGATTTTCAAAGGGAATAGCTCTCACATATGGATAAAAAAGCATCAAGGTTCATGCATGAAAGACTTATTTATATCTAGCAAACGACTTTAGATCAAGTGTCCGGTATTTAGTTTAAAACGTTTTGTTGTTTCTCTGCTCCTTTAAAATCACAGCAATACAATATTAAATTATAAAGAAAAGTATATCCGCTGTTTTTAAATGAAATTAATGCGATTTGTACAGCCTCGAGTAATAAGTACTAAGTTTATTTTCTTTGGTCTCCTCGTGAATAAAATCAATTCCTAATGGCATTCAGTAAAATTTGTGTAAAATAGAATAATACAATAGTCGATCGTACATTTCTTTTGAAATACATATTGGTGCAGGTTAAAGATGAATGTGGTATACACTTTTA
The DNA here is from genome assembly GCA_030141615.1 of Unio pictorum. NCBI lineage: Eukaryota > Metazoa > Mollusca > Bivalvia > Unionida > Unionidae > Unio > Unio pictorum. Next base: position 3,563,484 of record JARLTB010000108.1, read on the forward strand.
ACTGTGTCAATACTACCACTTCACGCAAGAGTGTATTTATTCTACATTTTACTTACTTTATCTCTGCTGCAGCTACACCGTTCCTCTAAATCACTAATACGCGCCATCTTTTGCCCTTTTTCCTCAGTACAGCTTTTGGAAAAATACACGTAAGGTTTAAATAATGCTTTACATTGCAAATTATTGAATAATCAAAATAAGTACACAATTGTTATTATGTTGGGATTGCAAATGTGCACAAGCGTCCAATGTGAATGTATTTTTTATTATTCCGTATTTGTGTTCGGAATTAAAACGTTTATGTTAAGAATATCATCACTAATTGCTTCAATATTGCTAAGTGCCTACTATTTCTTAGAATGCAGACGTGGAACCTACGGACCCGGATGTAATCAGATCTGTGGAAATTGTTACAAAAGGAACAACAGTTGCTCTCTGACAGACGGAATGTGTATGGAAGGATGTGATGCAGGATGGTTTGGTGACATATGCAAAAACAGTATGTCATTTTGAAGCGCTATATACATATATCGTCCAAGTCGAACATAAATTAAAAACCATATCCTCGATAAAGAGCAAATACATGCCTATAATGTGCAATCGATCACGCATATTATATTCAAATGACTTAACCATATCATCAAATAATGTATATTGTTATATAAAATATTATTAATAATTTCAATGAATCCTAATAGCCGATATAATAGTTAAAGTTTGAATTTGGAGCCATTTCGTGTATAAAATCAAATATTAATGGCATTTCAGTAACAATTGTGTAATACAAAGAGTCGATCGTACATTTCTATTTACATACATCTTGCTGCAGGTTAACGATAAATGTGGTATATAGTTTTAACTGTGTCAACACTACCACTTCATCCATGAGTATATTTACTATACTTATTTCTGACTTTATCTCAATTGCAGATACACCGTTCCTCCTCTAAATCAATTAAACACGCCATCCCTTTCCCTATTTGCTCAGAACAACTTTGACGCTTCTTCATCAATATATTTTTTGTACTGATTATATTAGCTGATTTAATTCATGTTTCATTATTATACATATATATATATATATATATATATATATATATATATATATATATATATATATATATATATATATATATATATGTGTGTGTGTGTGTGTGTGTGTGTGTGTGTGTTTGGAAAATACACGTGAGATATAAACAATTCTTTTCATTATAAATTATTGAATAATCAAAATAAGTACACAATTGTTACTATGTTGGGATTGCAAATGTGCACAAGCGTCCAATGTGAATGTCTTTGTTAATATTCCGTATTTGTGTTCGCAATTAAAACGTTTATGTTACGAATATCATCACTACTTGCTTCAATATTGAGAAGTGCCTACTATTTCTTAGAATGCATACGTGGAACCTACGGAACCGGATGTAATCAGATCTGTGGTAACTGTTACAAAGGGAATAACAGTTGCTCTCTGACAGACGGAATGTGTAGGGAAGGTTGTGATGCAGGATGGTTTGGTGACATATGCAAAAACAGTATGTCAGTTTAAAGTGCTATATACATATATCTTCCATGTCGAGCATAAATTAAATAACCATATCTTCGTTAAAGAGCAAATACATACCTATATTGTGCAATCGTTCACGAATATTATATTCAAACGACTTAACCGTATCATCAAATAATGTGTATTTTTTACAGAAAATATAATTAATGATTTCAATGTATCCTAATAGTCTATACAATAGTTAAAGTTTGAATTTGGAGCCATTTAGTGTACAAAATCAAATATTAATGGCATTTCAGTAACAATTGTGTAATACAAAGAGTCGATCGTACATTTCTATTTACATACATCTTGCTGCAGGTTAACGATAAATGTGGTATATAGTTTTAACTGTGTCAACACTACCACTTCATCCATGAGTATATTTACTATACTTATTTCTGACTTTATTTCAATCGCAGATACACCGTTCCTCCTCTAAATCAATTAAACACGCCATCCCTTTCCTTATTTGCTCAGAACAACTTTGACACTTCTTCATCAATATATTTTTTGTACTAATTATATTTGCTGATATAATTCATGTTTCATTATTATACATATATATATATATATATATATATATATATATATATATATATATATGTGTGTGTGTGTGTGTGTGTGTGTGTGTGTGTTTGGAAAATACACGTGAGATATAAACAATGCTTTTCATTATAAATTATTGAATAATCAAAATAAGTACACAGTTGTTATTATGTTGGGATTGCAAATGTGCACAAGCGTCCAATGTGAATGTCTTTGTTAATATTCCGTATTTGTGTTCGCAATTAAAACGTTTATGTTACGAATATCATCACTACTTGCTTCAATATTGAGAAGTGCCTACTATTTCTTAGAATGCATACGTGGAACCTACGGACCCGGATGTAATCAGATCTGTGGTAACTGTTACAAAGGGAATAACAGTTGCTCTCTGACAGACGGAATGTGTAGGGAAGGTTGTGATGAAGGATGGTTTGATGACATATGCAAAAACAGTATGTCAGTTTAAAGTGCTATATACATATATCTTCCATGTCGAACATAAATTAAATAACCATATCTTCGTTAAAGAGCAAATACATACCTATATTGTGCAATCGTTCACGAATATTATATTCAAATGACTTAACCGTATCATCAAATAATGTGTATTTTTTACAGAAAATATAATTAATGATTTCAATGTATCCTAATAGTCTATATAATAGTTAAAGTTTGAATTTGGAGCCATTTAGTGTACAAAATCAAATAATAATGGCATTTCAGTAACAATTGTGTAATACAAAGAGTCGATCGTACATTTCTATTTACATACATCTTGCTGCAGGTTAACGATAAATGTGGTATATTGTTTTAACTGTCAACACTACCACTTCATCCATGAGTGTATTTACTATACTTATTTGTGACTTTATCTCAATTGCAGATACACCGTTCCTCCTCTAAATCAATTAAACACGCCATCCCTTTCCCTATTTGCTCAGAACAACTTTGACACTTCTTCATCAATATATTTTTTGTACTGATTATATTAGCTGATTTAATTCATGTTTCATTATTATACATATATATATATATATATATATATATATATATATATATATATATATATATATATATATATATATATGTGTGTGTGTGTGTGTGTGTGTGTTTGGTAAATACACGTGAGATATAAACAATGCTTTTCATTATAAATTATTGAATAATCAAAATAAGTACACAATTGTTCTTATGTTGGGATTGCAAATGTGCACAAGCGTCCAATGTGAATGTCTTTGTTAATATTCCGTATTTGTGTTCGCAATTAAAACGTTTATGTTACGAATATCATCACTACTTGCTTCAATATTGAGAAGTGCCTACTATTTCTTAGAATGCATACGTGGAACCTACGGACCCGGATGTAATCAGATCTGTGGTAACTGTTACAAAGGGAATAACAGTTGCTCTCAGACAGACGGAATGTGTAGGGAAGGTTGTGATGCAGGATGGTTTGGTGACATATGCAAAAACAGTATGTCAGTTTAAAGTGCTATATACATATATCTTCCATGTCGAACATAAATTAAATAACCATATCTTCGTTAAAGAGCAAATACATACCTATATTGTGCAATCGTTCACGAATATTATATTCAAATGACTTAACCGTATCATCAAATAATGTGTATTTTTTACAGAAAATATAATTAATGATTTCAATGTATCCTAATAGTCTATATAATAGTTAAAGTTTGAATTTGGAGCCATTTAGTGTACAAAATCAAATAATAATGGCATTTCAGTAACAATTGTGTAATACAAAGAGTCGATCGTACATTTCTATTTACATACATCTTGCTGCAGGTTAAGGATAAATGTGGTATATTGTTTTAACTGTGTCAACACTACCACTTCATCCATGAGTGTATTTACTATACTTATTTCTGACTTTATCTCAATTGCAGATACACCGTTCCTCCTCTAAATCAATTAAACACGCCATCCCTTTCCCTATTTGCTCAGAACAACTTTGACACTTCTTCATCAATATATTTTTTGTACTGATTATCTTAGCTGATTTAATTCATGTTTCATTATTATACATATATATATATATATATATATATATATATATATATATATATATATGTGTGTGTGTGTGTGTGTGTGTGTGTTTGGAAAATACACGTGAGATATAAACAATGATTTTCATTATAAATTATTGAATAATCAAAATAAGTACACAATTGTTATTATGTTGGGATTGCAAATGTGCACAAGCGTCCAATGTGAATATCTTTGTTAATATTCCGTATTTGTGTTCGCAATTAAAACGTTTATGTTACGAATATCATCACTACTTGCTTCAATATTGAGAAGTGCCTACTATTTCTTAGAATGCATGCGTGGAACCTACGGACCCGGATGTAATCAGATCTGTGGTAACTGTTACAAAGGGAATAACAGTTGCTCTCTGACAGACGGAATGTGTAGGGAAGGTTGTGATGCAGGATGGTTTGGTGACATATGCAAAAACAGTATGTCAGTTTAAAGTGCTATATACATATATCTTCCATCTCGAACATAAATTAAATAACCATATCTTCGTTAAAGAGCAAATACATACCTATATTGTGCAATCGTTCACGAATATTATATTCAAATGACTTAACCGTATCATCAAATAATGTGCATTTTTTTACAGAAAATATAATTAATGATTTCAATGTATCCTAATAGTCTTTATAATAGTTAAAGTTTCAATTTGGAGCCATTTAGTGTACAGAATCAAATAATAATGGCATTTCAGTAACAATTGTGTAATACAAAGAGTCGATCGTACATTTCTATTTATATACATCTTGCTGCAGGTTAACGATAAATGTGGTATATTGTTTTAACTGTGTCAACACTACCACTTCATCCATGAGTGTATTTACTATACTTATTTCTGACTTTATCTCAATTGCAGATACACCGTTCCTCCTCTAAATCAATTAAACACGCCATCCCTTTCCCTATTTGCTCAGAACAACTTTGACACTTCTTCATCAATATATTTTTTGTACTGATTATATTAGCTGATTTAATTCATGTTTCATTATTATACATACATATATATATATATATATATATATATATATATATATATATATATATATATATATGTGTGTGTGTGTGTGTGTGTGTGTGTGTTTGGAAAATACACGTGAGATATAAACAATGCTTTTCATTATAAATTATTGAATAATCAAAATAAGTACACAATTGTTATTATGTTGGGATTGCAAATGTGCACAAGCGTCCAATGTGAATGTCTTTGTTAATATTCCGTAATTGTGTTCGCAATTAAAACGTTTATGTTACGAATATCATCACTACTTGCTTCAATATTGAGAAGTGCCTACTATTTCTTAGAATGCATACGTGGAACCTACGGACCCGGATGTAATCAGATCTGTGGTAACTGTTACAAAGGGAATAACAGTTGCTCTCTGACAGACGGAATGTGTAGGGACGGTTGTGATGCAGGATGGTTTGGTGACATATGCAAAAACAGTATGTCAGTTTAAAGTGCTATATACATATATCTTCCATGTCGAACATAAATTAAATAACCATATCTTCGTTAAAGAGCAAATACATACCTATATTGTGCAATCGTTCACGAATATTATATTCAAATGACTTAACCGTATCATCAAATAATGTGTATTTTTTACAGAAAATATAATTAATGATTTCAATGTATCCTAATAGTCTATATAATAGTTAAAGTTTGAATTTGGAGCCATTTAGTGTACACAATCAAATAATAATGGCATTTAAGTAACAATTGTGTAATACAAAGAGTCGATCGTATATTTCTATTTACAGACATCTTGCTGCAGGTTAGCGATAAATATGGTATATAGTTAAAACTGTGTCAACAATACCACTTCATCAATGAGTGTATTTATAATACTTATTTATGAGTTTATCTCAATTGCAGATACACCGTTCCTCTAAATCAATTAAACACACTATCCTTTTCTCTATTTACTCAGTAAAACTTTGACACTTCTTCATCAATATATTATTTGTGCTGCCTATATTAGCTGATTTCATTCATGTTCTATTATTGTATTACTATATATATATATATATATATATATATATATATATATATATATATATATATATAATTGTGTGTGTGTATGTGTGTGTTTGTGTGTGTGTGTGTGTGTGTGTGTTTTGGAAAATACACGTGAGATATAAACAATGATTTTCATTATAAATTATTGAATAATCAAAATAAGTACACAATTGTTATTATGTTGGGATTGCAAATGTGCACAAGCGTCCAATGTGAATGTCTTTGTTAATATTCCGTATTTGTGTTCGCAATTAAACCGTTTATGTTAAGAATATCATCATTACTTGCTTCAATGTTGAGAAGTGCCTACTATTTCTTAGAATGCATACGTGGAACCTATGGACCCGGATGTAATCAGATCTGTGGTAACTGTTACAAAGGGAACAACAGTTGCTCTCTGACAGACGGAATGTGTAGAGAAGGTTGTGATGCAGGATGGTTTGGTGACATATGCAAAAACAATATGTCAGTTTAAAGTGCTTTATACATATATCGTCCATGTTGAACATAAATTAATAACCACATCTTCGTTAAAGAGCAAATACATACCTATATTGTGCAATCGTTCACGCATATTATATTCAAAGGACCTAACCGTATCATAAAATAATATATATTTTTTATAGAAAATATTATTAATGATTTCAGTGTATCCTAATAGTCGATATAATAGTTAAAGTTTGAATTTGGAGCCATTTAGTGTACAAAATCAAATATTAATGGCATTTCAGTAAGAATTGTGTAATACCAAGAGTCGATCGTACATTTTTATTTACAGACATCTTGCTGCAGGTTAGCGATAAATGTGGTATATAGTTGAAACTGTGTCAACAATACCACTTCATCAAAGAGTGTATTTATGATACTTATTTATGACTTTATCTCAATTGCAGATACACCGTTCCTCTAAATCAATTAAACACACTATTCTTTTCCCTATTTCCTCATTACAACTTTGACACTTCTTCATCAATAAATTATTTGTACTGATTATATTAGCTGATTTCATTCATGTTCTATTATTGTTTTACTATATATATATATATATATATATATATATATATATATATATATATATATATATATATATATATATATATATATATGTGTGTGTGTGTGTGTGTGTGTGTTTTGGAAAATACACGTGAGATATAAAAAATGCTTTTCATTATAAATTATTGAATAATCAATAGAAGTTCACAATTGTTATTATGTTGGGATTCCAAATGTGCACAAGAGTACGATGTGAATGTATTTGTTATTATTCCGTATTTGTGTTCGGAATTAAAACGTTTATGTTACGAAAATATTCACTAATTGCTTCAATATTGCTAAGTGCCTACTATTTCTTAGAATGCAGACGTGGAACCTACGGACCCAGATGTAATCAAATATGTGGAAATTGTTACAAAGGGAACAACAGTTGCTCTCTGACAGACGGAATGTGTATGGAAGGATGTAATGCAGGATGGTTTGGTGACATATGCAAAAACAGTATGTCATTTTGAAGCGCTATATACATATATCGTCCAAGTCGAACATAAATTAAAAACCATATCTTCGATAGAGAGCAAATACATGCCTATAATGTGCAATCGATCACGCATATTATATTCAAATGACTTAACCATATCATCAAATAATGTATATTGTTATAGAAAATATTATTAATAATTTCAATGTATCCTAATAGCCGATATAATAGTTAAAGTTTGAATTTGGAGCCATTTCGTGTATAAAATCAAATATTAATGGCATTTCAGTAACAATTGTGTAATACAAAGAGTCGATCGTACATTTCTATTTACATACATCTTGCTGCAGGTTAACGATAAATGTGGTATATAGTTTTAACTGTGTCAACACTACCACTTCATCCATGGGTGTATTTACTATACTTATTTCTGACTTTATCTCAATTGCAGATACACCGTTCCTCCTCTGAATCAATTAAACACGCCATCCCTTTCCCTATTTGCTCAGAACAACTTTGACACTTCTTCATCAATGTATTTTTTGTACTGATTATATTAGCTGATTTAATTCATGTTTCATTATTATACATATATATATATATATATATATATATATATATATATATATATAGATATATATATATATATATATATGTGTGTGTGTGTGTGTGTGTGTGTGTGTGTGTGTTTGGAAAATACACGTGAGATATAAACAATTCTTTTCATTATAAATTATTGAATAATCAAAATAAGTACACAATTGTTCTTATGTTGGGATTGCAAATGTGCACAAGCGTCCAATGTGAATGTCTTTGTTAATATTCCGTATTTGTGTTCGCAATTAAAACGTTTATGTTACGAATATCATCACTACTTGCTTCAATATTGAGAAGTGCCTACTATTTCTTAGAATGCATACGTGGAACCTACGGACCCGGATGTAATCAGATCTGTGGTAACTGTTACAAAGGAAATAACAGTTGCTCTCTAACAGACGGAATGTGTAGGGAAGGTTGTGATGCAGGATGGTTTGGTGACATATGCAAAAACAGTATGTCAGTTTAAAGTGCTATATACATATATCTTCCATGTCGAACATAAATTAAATAACCATATCTTCGTTAAAGAGCAAATACATACCTATATTGTGCAATCGTTCACGAATATTATATTCAAATGACTTAACCGTATCATCAAATAATGTGTATTTTTTACAGAAAATATAATTAATGATTTCAATGTATCCTAATAGTCTATATAATAGTTAAAGTTTGAATTTGGAGCCATTTAGTGTACACAATCAAATAATAATGGCATTTAAGTAACAATTGTGTAATACAAAGAGTCGATCGTATATTTCTATTTACAGACATCTTGCTGCAGGTTAGCGATAAATATGGTATATAGTTAAAACTGTGTCAACAATACCACTTCATCAATGAGTGTATTTATAATACTTATTTATGAGTTTATCTCAATTGCAGATACACCGTTCCTCTAAATCAATTAAACACACTATCCTTTTCTCTATTTACTCAGTAAAACTTTGACACTTCTTCATCAATATATTATTTGTGCTGCCTATATTAGCTGATTTCATTCATGTTCTATTATTGTATTACTATATATATATATATATATATATATATATATATATATATATATATATATATATATATATAATTGTGTGTGTGTATGTGTGTGTTTGTGTGTGTGTGTGTGTGTGTGTGTGTGTTTTGGAAAATACACGTGAGATATAAACAATGATTTTCATTATAAATTATTGAATAATCAAAATAAGTACACAATTGTTATTATGTTGGGATTGCAAATGTGCACAAGCGTCCAATGTGAATGTCTTTGTTAATATTCCGTATTTGTGTTCGCAATTAAACCGTTTATGTTAAGAATATCATCATTACTTGCTTCAATGTTGAGAAGTGCCTACTATTTCTTAGAATGCATACGTGGAACCTATGGACCCGGATGTAATCAGATCTGTGGTAACTGTTACAAAGGGAACAACAGTTGCTCTCTGACAGACGGAATGTGTAGAGAAGGTTGTGATGCAGGATGGTTTGGTGACATATGCAAAAACAATATGTCAGTTTAAAGTGCTTTATACATATATCGTCCATGTTGAACATAAATTAATAACCACATCTTCGTTAAAGAGCAAATACATACCTATATTGTGCAATCGTTCACGCATATTATATTCAAAGGACCTAACCGTATCATAAAATAATATATATTTTTTATAGAAAATATTATTAATGATTTCAGTGTATCCTAATAGTCGATATAATAGTTAAAGTTTGAATTTGGAGCCATTTAGTGTACAAAATCAAATATTAATGGCATTTCAGTAAGAATTGTGTAATACCAAGAGTCGATCGTACATTTTTATTTACAGACATCTTGCTGCAGGTTAGCGATAAATGTGGTATATAGTTGAAACTGTGTCAACAATACCACTTCATCAAAGAGTGTATTTATGATACTTATTTATGACTTTATCTCAATTGCAGATACACCGTTCCTCTAAATCAATTAAACACACTATTCTTTTCCCTATTTCCTCATTACAACTTTGACACTTCTTCATCAATAAATTATTTGTACTGATTATATTAGCTGATTTCATTCATGTTCTATTATTGTTTTACTATATATATATATATATATATATATATATATATATATATATATATATATATATATATATATATATGTGTGTGTGTGTGTGTGTGTGTGTTTTGGAAAATACACGTGAGATATAAAAAATGCTTTTCATTATAAATTATTGAATAATCAATAGAAGTTCACAATTGTTATTATGTTGGGATTCCAAATGTGCACAAGAGTACGATGTGAATGTATTTGTTATTATTCCGTATTTGTGTTCGGAATTAAAACGTTTATGTTACGAAAATATTCACTAATTGCTTCAATATTGCTAAGTGCCTACTATTTCTTAGAATGCAGACGTGGAACCTACGGACCCAGATGTAATCAAATATGTGGAAATTGTTACAAAGGGAACAACAGTTGCTCTCTGACAGACGGAATGTGTATGGAAGGATGTAATGCAGGATGGTTTGGTGACATATGCAAAAACAGTATGTCATTTTGAAGCGCTATATACATATATCGTCCAAGTCGAACATAAATTAAAAACCATATCTTCGATAGAGAGCAAATACATGCCTATAATGTGCAATCGATCACGCATATTATATTCAAATGACTTAACCATATCATCAAATAATGTATATTGTTATAGAAAATATTATTAATAATTTCAATGTATCCTAATAGCCGATATAATAGTTAAAGTTTGAATTTGGAGCCATTTCGTGTATAAAATCAAATATTAATGGCATTTCAGTAACAATTGTGTAATACAAAGAGTCGATCGTACATTTCTATTTACATACATCTTGCTGCAGGTTAACGATAAATGTGGTATATAGTTTTAACTGTGTCAACACTACCACTTCATCCATGGGTGTATTTACTATACTTATTTCTGACTTTATCTCAATTGCAGATACACCGTTCCTCCTCTGAATCAATTAAACACGCCATCCCTTTCCCTATTTGCTCAGAACAACTTTGACACTTCTTCATCAATGTATTTTTTGTACTGATTATATTAGCTGATTTAATTCATGTTTCATTATTATACATATATATATATATATATATATATATATATATATATATATATATATATAGATATATATATATATATATATATGTGTGTGTGTGTGTGTGTGTGTGTGTGTGTGTGTTTGGAAAATACACGTGAGATATAAACAATTCTTTTCATTATAAATTATTGAATAATCAAAATAAGTACACAATTGTTCTTATGTTGGGATTGCAAATGTGCACAAGCGTCCAATGTGAATGTCTTTGTTAATATTCCGTATTTGTGTTCGCAATTAAAACGTTTATGTTACGAATATCATCACTACTTGCTTCAATATTGAGAAGTGCCTACTATTTCTTAGAATGCATACGTGGAACCTACGGACCCGGATGTAATCAGATCTGTGGTAACTGTTACAAAGGAAATAACAGTTGCTCTCTAACAGACGGAATGTGTAGGGAAGGTTGTGATGCAGGATGGTTTGGTGACATATGCAAAAACAGTATGTCAGTTTAAAGTGCTATATACATATATCTTCCATGTCGAACATAAATTAAATAACCATATCTTCGTTAAAGAGCAAATACATACCTATATTGTGCAATCGTTCACGAATATTATATTCAAATGACTTAACCGTATCATCAAATAATGTGTATTTTTTACAGAAAATATAATTAATGATTTCAATGTATCCTAATAGTCGATATAATAGTTAAAGTTTGAATTTGGAGCCATTTAGTGTACAAAATCAAATATTAATGGCATTTCAGTAACAATTGTGTAATACAAAGAGTCGATCGTATATTTCTATTTACAGACATCTTGCTGCAGGTTAGCGATAAATATGGTATATAGTTAAAACTGTGTCAACAATAACACTTCATCAATGAGTGTATTTATAATACTTATTTATGACTTTATCTCAATTGCAGATACACCGTTCCTCTAAATCAATTAAACACACTATCCTTTTCTCTATTTACTCAGTAAAACTTTGACACTTCTTCATCAATATATTATTTGTACTGCCTATATTAGCTGATTTCATTCATGTTCTATTATTGTATTACTATATATATATGTGTGTGTGTGTGTGTTTGTGTATGTGTGTGTTTTTGTGTGTGTGTGTGTGTGTGTGTGTGTGTGTGTGTGTTTTTTGGAAAATACACGTGAGATATTAACAATGCTTTTCATTATAAATTATTGAATAATCAAAATAAGTACACAATTGTTATTAGTTTGGGATTGCAAATGTGCACAAGCGTCCAATGTGAATGTCTTTGTTAATATTCCGTATTTGTGTTCGGAATTAAAACGTTTATGTTAAGAATATCATCACTACATGCTTCAATATTGCGAAGTGCCTACTATTTCTTAGAATGCAGACGTGGAACCTACGGACCCGGATGTAATGATATTTGTGGTAACTGTTACAAAGGGAACAACAGTTGCTCGCTAACAGACGGAATGTGTATGGAAGGTTGTGATGCAGGATGGTTTGGTGGCATATGCAAAAACAGTATGTCATTTTAAAACGCTATATACATATATCGTCCAAGTCGATCATAAATTCAAAACCATATCTTCGATAAAGAGCAAATAGATGCCTATAATGCGCAATCGATCACGCATATTATATTCAAATGACTTAACCATATCATCAAATAATGTATATTATTATAGAAAATATTATTAATAATCTCAATGTATCCTAATAGCCGATATAATAGTTAAAGTTTGAATTTAGAGCCATTTCGTGTATAAAATCAAATATTAATGGCATTTCAGTAAGAATTGTGTAATACAGTTTAATACAATAGTCTATCGTACATTTCTATTTACATACATCTTGCTGCAGGTCAACGATAAATGTGGTATATAGTTTTAACTGTGTCAACACTACCACTTCATGCAAGAGTGTATTTATTATACTTATTTTTTGACTTTTTCTCCATTGCAGATACACCCTTCCTCTAAATCAATTAAACGCGCCATCTTTATCCCTATTTCCTGAGTACAACTTTGACACTTCTTCAGCAATATTTTCATTGTACTGCTTATATTTCTGATTTCATTCATGTTCTATTATTTTAATACCTAGTGAATCATTTCAACTCGTGGTCTCTATTTAAACATTTAAACGCAATGCATTGGCTCAAGATATATATATATATATATATATATATATATATATATATATATATATATATATATATATATGTGTGTGTGTGTGTGTGTGTGTGTGTGTGTGTGTGTGTGTGTATTTGGGAAAATACAAGTGAGGTTTAAATGATGCATTTGCATTATAAATTATTGAATACTCAAAAAGTACACAATTGTTATTATGTTGGGATTGCAAATGTGCACAAGCGTACAACGTGAATGTATATGTTATTAATTCGTATTTGTGTTGGGAAGTAAAACGTTTATGTTAAGAATATCATTACTTCTTGCTTCAATATTGCGAAGTGCTACTCTTTCTTAGAATGTTTTCGTGGGTTTCGACCCGTGCCGGACTAGGAAAGGATCCTGGTAGTTGAGCGGAGGCTTTTTCGATACAATACACCGCTTTGGCCTCTACTTCTCCTAGACGGGTGGTCGGGATTAACCCGGATTAACCCGGTCTCAACAAATCGGCTTGTCACGCCGAGCTTACGGAAATCTTCACAGCAATGAACACTTTCCAATCAACCTTGAAAATAACTCTACATTTTATGACGAAAGTCCACAAATATAATGTGGAATATAAAGCAAGCCGACTGTCCTACGTTTGAAACACCGTGTAAAGCTAGACTAAATAATGATATAGTATTCAACGATGTTAATTCAATACAGGATTTTACTTCCATTCTGATCGAGATTGCAAAATAATATATTCCAAAGTCTACACCGAACAGCAAATAAAAATAAAAAACCTTGGGTAACCAAGGAATGAAAAGAAGCCATTAGACAACACCGAGAAGCATTACAAAACTTCAACAAGCGTCCAACAAACGAAAATTTAAACAAATATCGTATTACCCGGGCTAAAACTCACAGTACAATCAACAAATGTAAACGTCCATCATGTAAAAAATATATGTCTTCTTTAAACTCTCGTTCCTCAATGAATCAAATTAGGGACACTATTCGAAAAATAAATGAAATGGAAAACCAATTATATTCGTATCCTGAAAACAAACAATAACAATTTCAGCTCGAAACGTGACATGGCAAATATTATTGAAGACAGTTTCTCAAACAAATCCTCATCATCTAATTATTGAGAATCCTTCAGAAGATTAAAACATCAAAAAGAAAAATTCACGTTTAAAATTCACATCCAACAACTCTGAAAACTATAACCAGCTGCTTTACATATTGGAGCTTAGTGAGGCTTTGGATAAGGCCCATGATACATCCGCTGGGCCTGATGATGTACATTACCTTCTCTTCAAACATCTTTCGGGATCATCACTAAGATCTCTTTTGACATTTTTTGATGATTTATGTATTGCTGGTAATGTGCCATATAGTTGGAAGAAGCAATAGTAATACCAATTCCCAAACCAGGTAAATATCTCGGAGATCCGAGCAGATATCGACCCATTGGACTGACAAGCTTAGTGTGCAAACAATCGATCGAATGATTAATTCTCGGCGTGCATGGTACTTGGAAAGTAACAATTTCATATCTCCTTCCGTTCTGGTCCTTGTACCAACGGTTATCTGGTTAGACTGAAAACATTTAATCGCGATGTATTTATCAAGAAGGAACATTTAGTAGGAGTCTTCTTTGATTTAGAAAAGGCATATGACTCAACATGGAAGTAGTGGTTACTAAATTAAATGCACGATCTGGTTCTAACAGGCCGTCTGCCCTCTTTCATCCCAATATTTCTCTCCGCATGGGCAGTATTTTATATCAAAATCAATAGCATCACCAAGTGTTAGATCCCGGTGTTGATTGCGCATGATATGTTGATGATTTGTTAAGCTGTTATCGATGAAAGCACATGCATATAATTGAAAGGCAACTGCAACAAAATATTAAGAAGAGCCAAAATTGGGCCAGGCTAACGGTTTCAAAGTTTCATTATCGAGCACATTATGCATACATTTATGTCAGTTGAGAAGACATCATTATGACCCTAAACTCTCGCTGGAAGAAACTCTTATTTCTGTTGTTCAGGAAACGAAGTTGTTCGGTCTTATCTTCAACAGAAAACTGACTTTTATTCAACACATCAATAATTTGAAAGCTAAATGTTTGAACGCTTTAGATCTACTTAAAATAGCTGCGCACACTGACTGGGGTGCTGATGGAAACAAATCATCCTTAATTTGTATAGAAAATGTATCCAATCCAAACTAGACTACGGATGCTTTGTTTATGGTTCAGCTGTCATAGTTAACAATGCTTGACCCAATTCATCACCAGAGAAAAATACTCGCTCTGGGAGCTTTTAAGACATCTCCATGTGAAAGCCTTTTCGCGGAAGCAAATGAACCACCTTTATCACATTGCAGAGCAATGCGTTCGGCACAGTACGCTATTACATTAAGATCAAATCCTCTGAACTCTGCATTTACGGCTGTTTTTCAACCCAAATACAAACTGTATACGAACATAAACAAAATGCCATACCTTCATTTGGCATCAGAATATCATCCAGCCTTGACAGTATCAAAATTAATCTCTCTGTAGTTCAGTAAACGTTTGTCCCGTAAAAACCACAATGGCTCCTTCAAGAGCCCAAAGTGCCTTTTGCATTACATGATAGGGAAATATCTCAGACAAGCCCTTATGTGGTCCAGAACTCCTATCATAAACTCCTCACCGAATTTAGAAAATACACTAGAATTTATACTGATGCATCAAGGTATGAGGAAAAGTCTGATTCAGCCTTTGTTAGTGGCAAACGCATAAAGTTCGTTGGCCAAGCGATACATCAATTTATTCAGCCGAGATCAATGCAATCAATCTTGCACTGAACTTTATTGAGAATGAACGTTTTTTAAATAGCATTATCTTCTGTGACTCACTATCAGTGCTTCAGGCAATAAAAAATTGGAAAACAAATTATTAGTCAATCTCCACGTCAAAAATACTCGGCTTCGTACATGTACAATATAGTATAATATTGGTTACCTAGCCATATTGGTATTAAAGGTAATGAAGAAGCAGACCGCGCTGCCTAGATGGCTCTATCCCAAGAACCATTGGAATTTAAATTATCGTTTACTGATTGTACACCTCGTATCAAAAGATACCCTCGCCAGAAATGGCAGGCATCATGGGATGATGCAGTGAATAACAAACTGTATGCCATCAATCCATCCCTGGGAGAATAGACTCCTTCCTACAGAACCATCCGTAGGTAGGAGGTAGTCATTGCAAGAATCAGACTTAGTCATTCGTACACAACCCTATCCCACATACTAAAAGATGATGATCCACCAGAGTGCGTTTCTTGCAATTAACCATTCACTGTTAAGCCCTTTATGACTGAGAGTTCCGACCTGCAACCTACACGTGATAACTACGATAATGTACATACCATGAAGGATCTTTCTGATACTATACATATCACTTGTATTTTAGATTTCCTGAAGGAAGTAAATTTTTATTTTAAACTATAACTTGTATGCCATCACCTAGAGCATTTTTATCTAATGTAAATAACACCCCTTATTTTCAACATCTTTTCAACTGTACTCATTAACATACATTATTTACATCTCCCGTTGTTTGGGAAGCTTCATATATTATTGTTACCAACATCTTACCATTTTATGTTGAACTATTTGGCTTTTGATATTGCTGGTTGATATTAAACCTTTTCGTATTTTTAAACGTGTATAAATACATCTGATTTTATGGCGCTAAATAGCCTAAAAGTGTTGGTGCGCCGTTCAAAATCAATCAATCAGTGCAACATAAGAGTCTGACTACCGAAAAATATAAAAGTATTTCTGAGAACAATTTCAGTTAGTTTATGGTGTAAATAACACTTATGTCTTCAAGCAGTGGCGCATTTTTTATGTTGAAGGACTACAGAAAATTTAAAATGTATATGTTCGGACTAACGCTAGTTTATATTCACAAAGGATTCAATTACAAAAAACAATTTATTCCTAAATAAAGTTGTCATCATTTGGTCTTTACAATTTTAGCAAGCACAACGTTCGCTTAGGAACTGCATCATTGTTTTTAAATCAAGTAGTACTTTTTCATTCCTATATTTTATAAGATATAATGTGTCTGGTGATTTAGAGATTATCTTTGTTTTGTAACATTCTTTAAGAATGTAAAGCAGGAACGTACGGATTTGGCTGCAGTGAAACCTGTGGTCACTGTCTGAATGAAAACAACAATTGCTCACATATGCATGGTCAGTGCATCAGTGGCTGTCAAGTCGGGTGGACGGGTGAAACATGCAAATCAGGTACTAATACTATATTTTGAACATACATGTTCAACTCTTACCTGCACTATTTGGTCTATCATCTGTGCAGACTTAAGTATAAGTATGTGTTTGGGAAGTATTTAGCTGCCAATTGCGTAATTTTAAGTATTAAATCGTATTATTACAAGTATTCTATGAAACATTCATCAATATTATACGAAGCATTCTGAAGTTAGTTTTCTAGGTGACTTTGTAATCACGTATTAACATAGACTATCTTCGACGTTTTAGAACAATGCGATGTATCTAACAGAAAATGTTAGATGACATTGCTACTGGTTTTCAACTCTTCTGGATTTCAGTTGTATACAGATATACTAAAATGTATGCTTTTTACAGGTGTATTATGGAAGGTTATTTTGCTTTCTATTCCTCTATCTGTATAGTTTGGGAAATTACCTTATAAAATGTGTTGATATGCTGTTAAGCCTTAAACCTTCAAAGATGCATAAATACATGCGTACCGACGTACCAACCTACCAACATACCAACCTACCTAACATACATACATACATACATACATACATACATACATACATACATACATACATACATACATACATACATACATACATACATACATACATATATACATACTGCTGCGATTATGTTTCTATTTATTTCACTTGAATACAAAATTAATATTCAAAGCGAACTTACAGTACTCTGGATTAAATTACAAATTATCGTAAGCGTTTTTTCGCACATCCACGATTAAACATTTCCAAAAGATTTGCAGCTTGTATTCAAAATGAATTCGGATCCTGAATTTGCTGATCAACGAATATAACTGAATATGCAAGTGTTCAATAACCTTCATCTTTCAAACGCATACAAAATAGACTCTCTTTGATCCACATAATCCAACAATCATTTGATAATTCCAATTATTAATTTAAATATGTAATTCGTCTCAGATTATAACTGAACACAATTTAAAGTACTTACACACGGACTGAAATTAAATAGCAATGAATAATTGCTTATTTAGTATTTCTTATATACATATTGTCCTCTGAGTTGTACACAACAAAATAACCTACACCTGCATCATTGACAAGGCAATATCCATCCAATTCGAAAAGAATTGCCGGTCTGATTACTTAAAAGTAACAAACATCCTGGAAAATCAGGAAGACCATACCTTTTGAAGCGAATACGCATTGTCCTGAACTGAACGCTAGGTCAACATAAGTTGTTAAAACAAATCTTATTAGTCCGGTAGATCCTCAATTCTGGTAAACTATCACAAAAATAAAACAAAATAATATAAAAATAATCACTTCCTTCATCAAGAAAAAGAAATATTTATATGATAAATCTTTTTTAACACAAATATAAATCTGATAAGTAATTATTCAATCTAAATACAATTATCGTTTACCAATCACACAAGATATACTTAAGGAATATAACAATTACATGCAAATGAGGGTGTATCTGCAGCCAAAATATATTTGCCCTTGATCTCCTAAATGTGATTTTCGTTTTAGACAATATAACATATTCCAGGTGACACATATCACCATGATCCAGCTATGCAATATTATTTCCTTCTGGGGACCTTCATCTATTTATTTTACTGTTGGTTATAGTTAGATGTTTCTTGTCTTCATTGTTTCTGGGGGTTCTTTTTAATTTAGAAATGTCACTAAATGCTTAGGTATAGAAAAAATGGTTTACGGTTTGCTTTTAAAGTTCTAAAGTGGTCAAATACATTGATGTATTTATTATGATATACTACTAAATTAACCTCTCAACATTCTTCCCGACAAATATAATTATAGCGCAATTATCTTGAATATGTGAACCGGAATTCATTATCAGCATTTATCCAATGTACGATAGTCACTGGTTATAGTAACGCATTGCGTCAGATATACTGCAAAATATTAAAGCTATGTAATTTAATGGACACCAGCATTCTAAAGCAATGTTCAATATAAATGAATACTGTCGACGTTAGAAAAAGTATTCCTTATCGACAACTAATTTAACATTCAATACGTACAGTCAGGTTTCGTTTGAATTTCTGAAAGATCTTACGATCAGAAAGTACTGAACTAGGGAATAATGATATGACTTTAAAACTCCTAGATGCATTTGGGGAAAGAAAGAAATGTTTAAATAATATTTTTAATTACCTTTCATTAAAACATATCTGAAAAGCGACCAAACTATTGTCATTTTGGGCTTGTGAATTTTACAAAAGTATTAACTGTGTATGCTTTTCTTAAATAAGCTATATCTCCATCATTCAGAATTGACAAAATGCCATTAAGAAGTTCAGCACTAGTTTCTTCCATTTTATTAAGTACTTATTTTTTCTAGCATGCATAAGTGGAACCTATGGATCGGGATGCAAAGAAACGTGTGGCAATTGTTTGAATGGGAACATCAGCTGCTTGCTGACAGACGGAAGGTGTACGGCAGGTTGTGCGGTAGGATGGCGTGGTGACACATGCAAGTTAAGTACGTCAGTTTAAAGCACTGTTTAGATTTATTATTCAAGTCTAATATACATTAATAAGCATCTATTTCTATAAAGGTTAAACTTAAAACCTATAACGTGTAATCGTTATTTAAGCATTACGAATTAAAACGTTAACGGCTTCTCCAAGATAATAATATATGGAAAATATTTCAATAAATGCATTATTGATGTATACATCCAATTATTTTCAATAGCACAAACCACATCAGAAAATGTCATTTTTGATGGAAACTATTTCAATGTATCAAACTTGTCGAAATCGTAAAGTTTCGATTCATAACCATCTGAATGGTAATTATAACTATAAAATAAATCGTTACCCTTAGTTTCGTTTGAAATAAACATTTTAAGATTGACATGGACGTTGTAAACTTTTAATGAAGATGAGTATTTTCCAAAAGTATTAGTGTGCATAATAACGTATCAAAATCAAGGACATACTTTTATACAAACATTATTTTCCTAACAATACAGAGAACCTATAGATGATTCTGATTCGTAGCTAGAGTATGGCTGATGAAGAATAGAAAAGTGTCTCATTTCTTAGAATAGTTTAAAGTTTGTGTTGTAAACAAAATTTCGTTTACGATGTCTCGAATCAGCAGCGAAATGTTTCATTGTAGCAGACCATAATATTTTACTAATATTTAAGGATTAAAATCTCATTTATATATATATATATATATATATATATATATATATATATATATATATATATATATATATATATATATATATATATATATATATATATATATAGGATGTACATAACACCTTGCAAACTTATGAATCATTTAAAATTGCGTAAATTTTTCATTTTGTTGCTTGACTAGAAAGTAATTAACCTCTCCAAATATAATTTCCTGGTTGAGAAATGGTACCTATATTAATATTTTCCCTGCGTCTTTAAATTCGTTTCAAGCACAAAATTCACATGGAAATCAATATTGTTTCCAAATGGTTTATTCGCTCTCTGATAATGTTGTAATTTAATTATTATATTTTAGAAAATAATATGTGTTAGTTCGTTTTAAAGTGTCTTTTTGTTTCATTCTTTAAGAATGCGAAGCAGGAAGCTATGGATTTCACTGCAGTGAAACTTGTGGTTATTGCTTAAATGGGAAAAACAATTGCTCAGAGATCAATGGTCAGTGCAATGGTGGCTGTCAAGCTGGTTGGACGGGTGAAACATGTAAATCAGGTACTTATATTCTGAATATATATTTTCAAACTGTACCTCCACTTTTACGTTCTATCGTCTTTGCAGTAGTAAGTATTATTAAGAGTAAAAGACATATTTAGTTAATAGTTGTGCGATGATCAGCTTCTACATTGTTTTATTCAAATATGCCATGCATAATACATTAATATTATCATGAATTATTCGGATGTGAGGCTTTTTTTATCATATAAAATCAAAGTTACTTTTAGATACTATTACAGTTTTGAAATTAACTTCTTTTCCGCATGATTTAGCGAGCATTGTACATACATACATACATACATACATACATACATACATACATACATATATACATACATACATACATACATACATACATACATACATACATACATACATACATACATACATACATGTTACGATCCCATGGTCTTCCACTAGGTAATACAAAGTAAATCGAGCACGTTTCGTAAAATTCACCAATTTATTTACTTAGAATACAACATGAATATTTTAAAGCAACAGCAGCAGAAGTGGTGAATCCGACAACTTTTTACAAGGCGTCAATTCAGTAACCAAGGCTTCCTCGTAAATGCTTAATAGAAGCCTCCATTCGGTAAAACAGAATTTGAAAAAGGGACGACGCCGGGTTATTGTCACCATGTGTTGCTGCATGGAAAATCTTCGTTGTTGTGATTTCACATTGGCGTCGTTTCGGCAAATAAAGGCTTGTTCGTAAATGCTTAATCGGCAGCCCCCGTTGCTGCTGCGGGTTAACAAAATTAGCCATAGATACGATCTAATCCGACGCGATATCGTGTCTGAGGATCGTGTATACCTATCGTTGCAAATCCATGTGGGGTAGCTCGAGCACCACTAAAGAAATTTTGAAATCGATTATAATCCATATCGGAGCACCACGTTTGCCAAATATTTCGTAACGTATGAGTATCAACTCCGTTAAATACACATAACAAATTACAATTATCTCTGATCACCTTCGGGATCTGTGTATAACGTTGAGTGACATATATCACATCAGAGTTTTTATGTCTACCTCGGGAGAATATTCTAGCTGGATTCTTTTGTTTATCTAACATTACATCGTCGTACACAACGAGATTGTTAACACATACATCCAATTCTTCCACGGATGGTGCTTCGTCAATATCTGTGATAAACTCAATAACGTTTCCGCCGTAAGCTTCTGAAACGGTTTCATTATAATCTTTAAACACTTGATAGCAATGCTGATCATCTACGCTCGGGGTAACTAAATACAATTTGTCCCAGGTCATATATTTCATTATCATTGTGAGCAACAATTGAGTTTTACCACTCCCTGAAGGTCCGATGATAATCATCCTGATTGAGTTTGGTAACAACGCGTGATGTTTTATTTGTTTTTTTTTTTCTTTAGCGCTGAGAAATCGATCACTTCCATTAGATATAACATAAATATATTATGGATCTATATTGTGTGAAACGTAAGAAGCGTACACCAACTATTGACTTGACAAATGTTATCACAAAAACTAACCGAGAAGCGGTTGCTGGTAAGTGCGAAATATGCGGTATAAATAAATATCGATTTGTAAAATAAAGAGGTGATGATATCGCCGCCAAGTTAGCTAAACTCCCAGGGTTACCATGGAGGAAGTATCCAGGTGAAAAAGACCTTCCGGGATATAGTTATTGTGGACCAGGAACACGATTAGATATTAGATTTGATAATCAAAATCACCCCAACCCTGGTGAAGAACCAATAAATGCTATCGATGAGGCGTGTCGGGTACATGATATACCATAACGGAGTGAAGATTTACAACAGCGTGATCTCGCAGATGTGAAATTAATTCATGCGTTGAATTCTATCACTGATAAATCCTTCAAAGAAAAATTGGCTTCATGGTTGATAAAATCGGCGATGAAAGGTAAATTAATGATGGGTGCGGGTAATTAATATCAACATGTAATCTATTTATTATTCTCCAAAAGGATACTCGAGGGGTAAAGCGGCAATCAGTAAACTCGCTAGCGCTGCAAGAGTAAAAAATACTACAACGGCGGATTGGTTATCCAAAAAGGCGATATGGCAAATTTATCTACTGCCGCCTAAACAAATTAACTATTCGCATTTTGATGTGACAGTTCCTAATGAAGTTCATCAAGCTGATATATTATTTCTACAACATGATGGTGGTTACAAATACGCGTTAACCGTAGTTGATATTGCGAGTCCATACAAACAAGCAGAGCCGCTAAGGACAAAGTCATCAACTGAAGTGGCTTCTGCATTTGAAAGGATTTATCAAAGGGGTCCTCTGCGCTGGCCAAATCTTTTACAAGTTGATCCTGGCAAGGAATTTTAGGGTGTAGTGTTATCAATGATGAAGAATCATAATACCGCGTTACGACGAGGGCTTACTGCACTACATCGCGATCAGGCAATTGTTGAACGATTTAATCGGACACTTGCTGAGCGGTTATTTGGATATCAATACGCGAAGGAATTCATCCAGGATAAACGATCCCGTGAAAGGGTTAAGAGATTACCAGGTGTAGTTAACGCGCTGAATAATGAGATTACTAGAACAATCAACATGAAACCTAACAACGCTATTAAAAAGAAGTATATACCTAAAAACCCACAAAAAGATTTCAAAGAACCAATTCTTGGTAATGTTAACTGTAACTTGAAGGTTGTAAAAAAAAGAGCTATTGATCCTATTTGGAATGTCACCGTGCATAAAATATCTAGTATAACACGATCTACGGGTAGACCAGCAATCTATAGATTGGATTTGACCGCTCCTCAGCGAGGATTTACTCGACAACAACTACAAGTGATACCCGAAGATACTCAGTTACCACCGCGTGGTCTTAACTAGCACCTCTGCGTCTGTTGCACTCAAGACAAGTCAGCATCACGTTATCGTTGGTATGACCAATGCTGCTATTCTTTCTGTCTACGGTAAATTGGTGAGGGTCTTTATCCGACCAGCACCAACGCATTATACAATTGCAACTCGCGCAGTGATTATTCTGTTGCTGTTTCGGTGTCATTATTAATTCAGCATCAATATCAAAATTCTCGTTTTTTTTTTATCCTGTTGTTTATAACCAGATAGTTTTTTTCTGATTATGTCCTTGACGTTGTCAGCGCTGATAATATCACTTATTTTTTTTGTAGTGTCATTATCATTCTCTGACTCTGTCAGGACAACTCTTCGAAGTTGATTTATTCTCCTCACTCAGGACACTGCAAGATAAACTAAATTCGACCCTTCGTTGCGATTATCTACAATCCAAACAATTGTATCTGTGATAGTTAACCCCTGTGAAGAATGTATTGTTGCTGCGTAACCTAGCGTCAACGGGGATTTATCAGCGCGTAATGCATCCTTGACGACGTTGATATCAACCAACACAATATCATTTAACACTAAATTCTGCTTTTCACGCTGCCCTGGAATATCAACTTCAATATTCTGCTTTTGTGTATCCGAAGGTTTATAACAGAGCGGTACTGGAAGTGTTGCAAATGTTTCTTTGTGCTTTTCAATTAATTTCATCTGAAGTGTGTCTTTGACTATTTTTCTACTTGCGATTGCATGTTTCCCAAAAATCATTCATGGGAGTTTCTGAAATTATTTCACGAGCTATTTCACATTGGATTCTATCCGGTTGTAATCTGATTAGTTTCTTGAACTCGCGTAATTGTTCATCAAGTGCTCCATGATCAGTATTAATCTCTTCGTAATAGTCTACATGTTTCTTCAGCCAATCATGTAGGGATAAACCGATAAATGGTGGTGGTTGACCATGATCGCCGCAAATGATAATGTTTGTTGTTTTCGTTGATAACCATTCAAGAAATTTGTGTAATACATGTAATGACACTGTGCATATCTCATCCCAAATAATGACTTCAGGACTATATTTCTCACCCATTCGATTGGGAGTTCATTCATCACCTTTCCATCGAAAGAAACTATGATAAGGACAGGAATTCACCTCTCGTTGTTTAATCTCTCTGGCAAGTCTATGGGTTGGTGTTAACACAATCATGTTTGATTTACCACGAAATAATTCAATCGCACGAGTTGATTTTCCTGACCCACCACAGCCGATTAAGTAAATAGTTTTATATCTACATATTGGATCGGATATCGGCGGTGCATTAGAAAATTCTGATATTTTGTCACACTTCAAGTATTTATCGTCCATCGTAACATCTGCTGATTTACAATACTCGTGTAGTGTCTCCTTTTTAATTCTCCAACTTCCCCACGCTTCCTCTGGATCTGTGAATGCAGCCACGTATGATCTATATTTCTCGTGTATATACATCGAATCAGTGGCTACTTTAACAGCGTATTCAGGAAATTTATTTATCATCGAAAATATATTAATAGCAGAATAACTAAGCATATATGATCTTAAATGTGTATATTGGGAATTATATCCATCACAGTAGGTAACAATCGTGTTCCATTGGATAAGAAAGCGTCTTTACGATTTACAAATTTTCCATGTTTCGTTAAATCTGCTACAATAAAATCGTATTCAGCGCGTTCTATGATCAACCGCGAAGAATATTTTGCATTGTCATACCTTCCACCCTGGGTACATTTACCGATTATTCTTCGTCCAAGATCTTTCGCTTGTCCGTTTTTAATTTCAAATAACTCCTTAGACCAATCCATGATTTTGTTGTTCACTGAAATCGGGAAATTGTTTTCGTTATTCGCGTATTATATCATCTAGATCAGGTTTTGGTAACCAAACTTCGGTCTGAGCTCGATAACATATAATAGCTTCGCTGACAATTAGCGATATCAGCATACCGCAATCAATCATGTATCTCAATAACACAATTGGTACCCAATGTTTTCAGACATATGTCTACCAAGCCAAACATAACTACACGGATGTAACCCTGTAGCTAATTCAAACGATACCACACAAGCAAATCCAGTTAGATCAAAATCAGGTAATGGACCATTAATCGCAACACGAGTCATTTCATCTGTGGGATGTCCAAATCGTTTAAAGTACTTACCGGCAAATCCATATCCAAGAAAGCTCCCAGGATAACACGCAGCTATATCGATTGCAATCATACCCTCGCGGGAATATTTTGTATTCCACAGTCCGCCATGTCCATACACGACACAACTCAATTTAACATCTTCGAGAAAATCACTTCGTGTTGGACGCCATGAGTTTTTCTCTCTTGCGAAGTGGGCTACCACTGATCGTAAAACTATCCGTGAGTAGTTTTTCATGGAAACTCTTCGAGTTGTCAGATGAATATTCATTAGCGATTTTTCTCATTCGTGAGAGTAACGCTTCAGTGCGATATAATTCACCATTTGGTCTTACAAATTGATCAAATCCTGATTCGGAATTTTCAGCACTATTAAGTAGCCACATTGACACAGGATCATCTTTACACAACACGTGAATAGCATCAAATAATTTTTCTTCATAGAAAACGTCCTTTCAGAACTCCTCTGGGATATATATTACGGTTCTATCTCGTGGAAATATTGTTACTGCAGGTGTCCACGCGTGTTCGTTATGATCAATAATTTTGATTGGAGCTCCTTTTGATTTATATTTTGATTCGTGTAATACTTCTCCGGTTATCGTCGCTACCGATATTGGAAATCTTAATGACGTTTCGAATTTGGTTATATCTTTAATTGTCGCCCCGTGCTCCTTCACTGTCAGTCGCCATTCGGTTATTTTTTTTACGTCGTCGTTCAGTTAATTTGTTCCCCCGGGATGCATTTGTGAAGTGTTCTATTATTCGTTCTGCTACACAATTCATTCTCGTTGACAAATTCAGCGGAGAATATTTCATCGGTGCTAGTTTTTCAATACTTGGTTTATCATTTAGCGGATATATCCCATAAACAACTGCTATTACAGGATAAGATCTCTCGTAGTATGGTTCGTCAATTCCAGTCAGAATTCCTGGACTGGAATCTCGACTCAGAATGACAGTTTTTTATCTTTGAGAATTGGTTCAAATTTATCTCTGATAATTCATTTTCCTTTCTCTTGGATAATGAATTTCATTCTAAAAAAATACCTTTTTCCCCCAAGATGTGAGATTATCTCAGCTGGTCTTTCGTCGTTCATGGTAGCATCGATTGTGGGTACATAGACATCATCATCAATAATTTGAAATGTCGACCACGTATGAGATGCTCCATCGGTCTTAAATTCAATAAAACAATCACGAATTTTACCCAACACGGTTCTATCGTCTATTAGACTTTATGGTATATCAGAGATTCTATCGAGATTAAATCTAGCATTTTTCCAAGGCTTAATTTTCGATAATTTCTCGAACTCTTTCATATTATAATTAAAACAAGTATTTAAATAGAGAGTTTATTATATAATGAATCATTGTAAATGGCTCATGATTGGATCAGTAACCCCGTGTAATTAATCATCTAGAAAGGAAGTCTGTGAATATCATATGCAAAGCGTTCGTAACGGAAGTCTTGGACAGGTCGCTTGTATACAATGTGGGGTAGGAGTGAAAGGAAAATCACAGTTGTGTCTCAGTTGCGGTCGCAAACGATACAGAGAGTTGAAGCGTTATTAGAGAATCAAAGATTCCATCAATAAATCTGACTGTACCCTTGACAGCGTCAACGACAAGATCATAAAAACTCCCCACGACTACATTCAGAGATTTTCAAGTAATATCACATTTCAACCAAGTAATGAATTAGACAAAGTAATATGTATATAAATGAACCAAGAATTTCAACCGCATCCAGTGATCGTAAACTATGAAGCGTCTCGTGACGGTATTGTCAGACATTGCAGACTGAAGAAGTCAGTAGGGTGGGAAAATGGTATAGCGTATTTGGCATTCTCCGCTGGAGGGAAAAATTATTATTGACACCGATTCGTCCTCGATGTGTTTAATGCATTGATCAAGGATGGTCTTGTTATTGATCATATTGATGGATGTCCTAAGTACAATTCTTTATCGAATCTGCAAGCTATTACACAACGTGAGAATTCCATACGAGGTGGGACTGGGAAATACTCGAAAAATGCTAGACCGATAAAATCTTTTAATACAGCAACTAAAGAAGAAAAAATATTCAACTCTATGAATAGCGCCGGTAGGTATTTCGGTATTTCTATGTCCTCAGTACAATACGTTCAGAAAATATAATCAAGACGGCGATTTCCAGAAACAATGGCCAAAAATTACAGTTTCCTATGTTGTTCATTCCATTTTGCATTATTCTATATAGCATCAAAGGGGAATAACTCGCTTAGGTATGTTACGGCCTAACGGAGTAACGGATCTTAGAGGTTTTTTTAAACACTGTCACCTAATTTCGATGGTAGTATTTGATTGGTTGGTTTCTCTGTCATGAATCTCAACAGGATATAATCAATTATCTGTTTTGTAAGAAAACGAATCAAACACGTAGTGTTTACAAACAGTTGTATTCGCTTTTTGTGTATTTTTTTCAAGTAATCGGTGTCGTTTCAGCGTTGTCAATGATCAGTGTTAAACACAACAAAGAATAAACTCACACACCTCTATGTGCTGTTTTTCGTGTATAAACAGCTTATATACCATATAGTCTGTTATATTATTGGGGGTTTTTAGCGGTCGAAAATCATACGCGTCAATCATTACAACCTATACACTTTCTGGTGTATGGGTACTCTTTTGTATTCATACAACCTAGGATTTTATCTAGGTTGTAATGATTGATGTACGAATGTAGACCCGCCCCGTCATTTATTGTCATTGAATACAATTCGCCATAAACACTCAATTTTGGAATTGTATATAATCACGCCATTCAGATCATCCATTCATTCGTTGATTTGTTCTGTCTATTACAATTCGCCATAACAACTCGATTTGGGAATTGTATGTGCCGTCATATGTAAACTCTGGGCGCCATTCACTGTATAAATACACCGAGGGGGTTCCAAATAGGGTTTTAATTGTAATGCCTTTAAACTACCCAAATGAAACAGTTGTAACGGCATTGTACTGTCCTTAATTATGCCTATAAACTACCCTAATTAAACGGTTGTAACGGCATATTACTGTCTAAAAAAACGAGTCAAAATTGACCTCAATTTTTTTATTTTTTTATTTTTTGTAATTAAAAATATAAAATATATAATTATATATAAAATGAATTATGAAAATATTAACCAGATTATAAATGAAGTATTAAATCTGAAAAATAAGGGAATTCAATTGTCAGATGATTTGAACCCTGATCAAATTATGTCAGAATATCAGGATATTGAGTTTGCAATTATTAATAATAAGTATACCCTTTCAAAAAAATATTAATTAATAATGCGGATTCAGACTTCTATACGTAATTCTCTTGTTTATTGTGAAGATGTTGGTGTGTTTGTCCCGTTATGTACTATTGTTGAGCGTGTAAGAAGAGATTTAGGTCGAGAATATCAGATTAAAAAAATGATTAATTCAAAAGTTAGGGATATTAAAAATCTAATTCAAAAGAATGAACAAACCCATTAAGAACCTCTAGTGTATAAACTGCGTGTAAAATACTTCAGTCAGAAACCTGTATAGAATACAGGTATTCTAAGGTAGTTTTAGTCTAACAATAGCGGTGAAATTCTACCACGCGCGCGCTATCAATGAATGGAAATACAGGTATGGCCATTCAACCAACAAACAATAGCGATGAAATTCTACCACGCGTGCGCTATCAATGAATGGAAATACAGGTATAGCCCATTCAACTTACATCCAGGAAGTTGTAACATTGAAATATTTTTTTGTCATTGAAAATCTGATTCAGGTTAATATTCTCAGTAAATGTTCAACACGTAGACATGAATGAACATATTGCATGATTGGATCATAGTCATAATTAATCGTTGTTATAGTATTCTCTTGCAGCTGTTGTAATTGAGATTCAGTAAGTACAAATTTATCATCGTCGCCTAGGTTATCAATGATTGGTTCAATATGAAAATCCTCCTTGAAATCTCTTTGATGAAAAATTTCCCTTATGGGTTTTCGAGTTTATGTTTATCGTAAATAGCTATTCGCGTATGATGATACATATTATGTGAAAAAGTCTACACTGCTCTAAATTGCAAAGCAAATCAATTGCAAAGTAATTCAATTGCAAGTGTGAAAATCTTCAATGGAAAATTATTTCTAATGAGAAATCTCTACGAGAAATAACATTACAAATCGACTACTTGACCGTAAAATCTCTTCGAGATTTTCCACTAATTTTCATGGACTTTTTGTAGTTTTTTAATCAAAAACAGACAAAAATCATCAATAATATCACAAAATGTGATTTCAATCATCAAAAATTCATCATGAAAATCATAAAATGATTTCTAGTGGAAAAAGTCTACGAGAAATAACACAGATAATCGACCGTTTGACCGTAAAATCTCTTGGAGATTTTCCACTGAATGCAGTAAAAAATCATGAAAAATGCATACAAATCAGTGAAAAATACATACAAATCATTGATAATCAGTGAAAATCAGTCAATGAAAATCAAAGATTTTCCAATAAATTTATTTATAATTATTTTATTGAAACTGCTTGTTGAAATCGTAAATGAAAAGTCTACGAATTTTCCATCCGTAGTATTTTCAAAAGGGATTTTCACGATGAAAGTCCTTGAAATTGCTTTTCAATTTACGACTTCACATCTAACGTCATTTGTAATTGTTCCCCTCGAAGATCAATCAAGGAAAAACCCTGGTCGGTTATTTTAAAATTCATCCTTGTTATGATTCTATTAGTGGTTTCCAAGTAGGTTAAATGAGGTGGATTCATCACGATGAGACTACCCGGGGAAACATTTGGGGAAAACGTGTATAAAATGTATCCTAGATCAGCGTTATCTGATTTTGAAACGTCAATTGCGAAACTCCCTAGCACTGCATCACAAATAACGTGTAACGCAATAACTGATGATATATCAACGTTGCCGGGTGATCTGTGTTTGTTGTTTTTATATACTGAATTCGTTGATGTTAAAATTTCCTTTGGGAGATTTATTTTAAACCAAAACGCGTGGATCTGTGGAAAAAATTCGTCAATGAGTTTCTTCAACGACGCTTTCATCACTGGTACATCCCACCCTGTAGATTTTATAAATGGTAAATTGTCATTAGTGCGTGAAAATACTTTTTTGAACTTCTCCTTGTTGGGAGATTTATCTTCATACACGAGAGAGAGTAATCTATCATTAATGTAGTTCATATCGGCGATAATTTGATTTAGTTGACGCTGTTCTTATTTGATTGTCTCACGTTCAGTTGTTAAATCGAGTAGCAAAGATCGTTGTAGATATTCTCGCAATTGTCCCAATTGTGCTTGGAATGTTTGTTTCATCGCGTTGAAGATCCCAATGAGACTTTTCTCTGTGATTATAAATACACCTTGATCACCAAGAGCAAATCGCCATATTATTTTACCATACTCGTTGTATTCGTAACATCTTAGTGTATCAGTTTCTGTTCCGTCGTAGACATCATATGAATATTTTTGATAAATGTCTTGAGGTCGTATAAAACTGATGTCAAAGTTGTAATTGAACTTAGGATCAACAGCAGGTAATTCATCATTGAAGAAATCAGATTTTACAGGTTCAGGTAACTGGAAATGAACCGCAGGAAGACTATTCAACCACGCTGTGTGAATCCGTGGAAAGAATTCGTCGATGGTGTCACTGAGTTTTTGGCGCATCCATGGTACGTTATATCCGGGGAATTTAAACGTGGAGATATCTTCAACGCGGATTTTATTCCTTGTTGCAATACATACTTGTATGTACTTAATTATCTCGGATTGGATTGGTGGAATTCTACTGATTTCCGTTACAACATAGCCGTTAAATCGCTCAAAATCACCATTCATCGCTGTTAATATTTTAGTAATATAAGATTCATCTATTTTAATATGCCCGTGTTCGTCTCGATAACTTGTAAATACCGATTCCATTTCTGACAAGTATGTTAATTTATGTATAACACCAACATCA
This sequence comes from Unio pictorum, assembly GCA_030141615.1. Lineage (NCBI taxonomy): Eukaryota > Metazoa > Mollusca > Bivalvia > Unionida > Unionidae > Unio > Unio pictorum. Next base: position 3,595,985 of record JARLTB010000108.1, read on the forward strand.
CCACGATCAAAACCATGATAATCTTCTTTCGTGGATACATAGTCAGATATTAGTGGTTCGCGTGGTAGATCTTTTATGTCGACGGTGCCTGGAATATATTCAGGGTAACCCAATAACGTTCTAATTGAGCTGTTGTATATATCTACGGCGTAGTTAGGTGAATTTATTTCAATGACCGTCGACAGCAGTGGTTCATGTCCTATTATTTCAATGTGAGATTTATCATGTCCATCTGGGACGTCAATTGTATTTTTTCATGTGATTGCTTCAATGGATTCTATGATTATTTAATTGATATCTTCGATGTCATATGCGCCGGTGGGTAGGTGTATTGTGTGCCATTCTGTTTCATCGGTGCCGGGTTTATTTTTATACGAAGAAGTAAAACCATTGTTGGGGAGTTAACCATTAAATGGTGCTGATCGCACATTTGGCCAGCTATAATAACATCCTAACTGCGTTAGCGCTATCTCAGATGCTGCCAGCGGAGGATTAAATTCAACGCCAAACTCTGGTACATTCGTTACCAACGAGATTAATTTTGTTTTGGTCGTGGTAGTATTTTCTGCTATTCGTTGAAGCAGTTCTTGTGACGATGACGTTGTCATTCTTATTGTAATTATGTTGCTCTACTTTTGACATCGTTGAATCATACAATCGAATCATTTTCGAGAATTCATCGGGAGATATTATCTGATCATCAATTGACGTCAAGATCAGCATTGACAATTGCGAGAATGCGTTTGACAAAATAACAAGTTTAACCGTGTAGTCGTGTAATTTCCGCTGACAACACGATAATATGTATTTTGTTATTCCGGTAAATGCTCCAGCGATTGTTGCAGACGCAGATATACAAATTGGTACAACAATTGGAGCTATCATAGTCACCAATGAAAGTATTATTCCAGCACCAGTGATTACACCAGACAGCTAGTATACATATACGTCTATGGCGATGATTCTTCGTCGGTATTTTTTTTATTTTTGCACGATATTGTTCAGCGAGTATTCCTAGACTAGTTTGAAATTCTTTAACGGTATCATAACGGTATTGAAATAATGAAGGTATCGTTGATGACGAAGTTATTGGTGATGACATGTTATTGAAATTACTACGCAATTCCACATACCATGACATTTAAACCCTAGTCACATTATTATCAGTGGATATTATTGTGAATTGTTCAATCATATCCTTGTCGATGATTGTTGATATTGTATTATTTACCCCAGATGAACTCGACGATGATATATTAAACTGAGTTGGTGTCACTAGTGTTAATCGATAAATACCCTTGACGGTTGCAGTGATATTTAATATGTTATTTAGTGGCGTCCACGTATATGATCCATGTTGAATCGTGTATACTACGTTGTTGGTTTTCTCATGAGGAATTTTTGTTTTTTCAACGATTGCTATCATCCTTGTTGCATCCGCTATGATGGCATTGCTGGTCGTTTTGAGATACTCGATGGAGTTTTTAATAACCGCGATTGAATCTGAAATTGATCTCTCTTCGCGAATAACACCCAACCTGGAATTAATCGCGGTTATTTCATCGAGTTTTGAAATAATAGTTTCAAAGGTTGTTTTGATTGCTTCTGGTTTCACATCCTTGCCAAAACATTTGTCGATAGCATCATCAGTTTTTCTAAACATTTTACGCAAATTATTAAATTGACCGAGATGAGAATCAAAATCAGCTCGTAAGTTTGGTAAATTATCGACGGTGGCTTTTAGTTGTGCGATATGTAAATCAGGGTGTGCACGCGGAACACCAAAGAAATTATTTATGGGAGGTTCAATGGTGTCAATGATATCCTGTTGGAGTTGATTAAATTTGGTTATATGATCGTTATACTCGTCACGTAGTTTTTTTAGATCCTCGATGGATTATAAACCCGTTTGATCGCGTATTTTTTTAATTCATCAAAGTTTGTTATCGATGAAATAGCTCTCCTGATCATTTTTTTTACTTGCCCGATGGTAACTTCTTGTTGTTATCGTGATACTGATCTTCCAAAAATATCTGTCATGTTATATATTACACGTTTCTCTTTAAGTGAATCATCATCGTGTACTCGTGGATGGCTTTGTGAGGTAATTTAGAACTCGTCGAGATAGCTGTTAGCGCGTTAAGAACCTCTCGTCCACAAATAGGAGGATCTGTTAATGTCTGCGTGGGTAACGTTGAATACCAAATTGGGATTTTGGAAAATTCAGATACATATTTAACAAATTCCATCGGGGGTGGTAATCCATACGAATCAAAATAAATAATACATCGAGGATGTATCGCGTAAAACACCCAATGAGTTCCAGGTCCAGTGTTGTCATCTAGATTAATTATACCGGTCTCTACGATATGTGGTTGTTTCGGTAACTGATCTTTCATGAATACACCTCTGAAATGTTTTATTGGGAGTTTCTTTACTGCGTCGGCAAGGTCAAAATTAGACATTGGAAAATCCATAGGATTTTCAATCGAAGATTCCTCAGCCACAGAAGTTATCCCAGTAACATTTTTGCCAGCGGGAACGGACCTATGAAACCGCCCTGTTGAGTTCCCAAACCCCGTCCATAGTGCTTTGTGTACCGGCTTCCAGGTAGTCTGAATCCCTTCCCATTTTTGAATATCCTTTTCCAAATATTTTGCCAATAAGATTGCTACCAACAGCACAGCAGCACCTAGTCCAAGTGCTTTAAGAGACGGAATAGCTAATGGAGCCAGTGCGGCAAGAGAAAATATACCGCCGGTTTTAATCATATCGTTGACCGCGGCCTGTGAAAAAGTCAATCTGATTCCTGTGTTAGCTTTTAACGCTTTATTGAAATGATTAATCTGAGTTTTCGTCAGCGATTATTTATTTGATCCACCTGTCATTTGTTCCTTTTTTAGCGTTATCGCTGTGCCACACGCAGTAGAATTTTTCGATTGAAGTTTCTTTACCTGACCAGGTGTCAGGGTGACATTAACATGATTGTACGAGATTTTATTTAGATAGTGATCATCTAATTGTCCCATTACATATTTTCTATTGGTGCGTCAATGACTCGCATTTTTCCACCACCACCTTCAAGTGTATTAGATTTATCACTGAGAATAATAGCAATTGCTCTAAATCCCCCAGGAGGGGGATTGTTAACACGAGCCTGAAATTTTACATCAACGGTCGAGTGTTTAGATAGATCAAGATGTTGCAATGAAAAGTAATAAATCGAGTATAATTCTTTAAAATCCAATTGTGATATTTGGAGTCCAGTATCGACGTTATGATCACGACCCATATAAGACCACAATCGATGATAAACTCGTTTTATTTGATTGTTATCGTAATTGAGGATAAGTTGTTCTGCTAGTTCTTGCTGATTACTTATTCGCAATTATACCTCACTGACGCCACATTTATCAAATATCATATGAGATCGCAGCTGTAAACTATCAGCTGCAGCTATTTTTTGAGTTCGATTCACATTTTGTAGTGCAACAAAGACATGTCTCGGCGCGGAAACATTTTTAGTAAGTGCAAGTTGCCAAGTAAAAGCACCAACGACGTTACTAGTTAACGTAGCTGTTGTAATATCAGACCAACTTAACAACGACTTTCCTCCATGATCCATAAAAGATAGCAACCGCGTCTCAACAGTCAACGATGGAGTCATAATTGGCTTCCATAACGCTAATTTTGTTAATTTTACATTACCATCTCTAACAGGATCAGCACCATGCCAAAGAGCATAATCGTCAGTTGATCTTCGCGTGAGCACTACAGTATGACTAGCATCAAAGATAACTTTTCGTACATCTCGACAAAATCCAAATATATGCGACAATGGAATCACACATGAAAATCTACCAAAGGGGTCTATGTTCTTTTTTCGTGCTGCAAATCCTGCGTTGTAAGTATCATTTTTACTAATAATCATATCCTCGACTTCATCATTATTAGCAGGATTAGGAGCAGCACGATTCTTTGTTTGTCTGAAAATAAATTCATTATGATTAGCGTGATCGGTAGTATCCTTCGCAAACATCATTGAATGACCCGCAGATTTAATAAAATCGTCAGAGTATCTAGCTAAACCTATTATTGTGGTTGAAACATCAACATCGTTATCGATGGATTCGATTCTAGTAGAATTGATTATATACTGCGCGCTGCTAAATAACGCCATTATGCCATTGTTGACAAACCCAATTGGGATATTTTCGAGGTGATCAGTATCAATAAATCCAGTATTATCATGCTTTACTAGTCGTCCCTCTACTTCTATGTAAGCTTCACACGGCAAGAAGTATTTAGATGTGTCATCAAATCTAAGTTCAATTCGTGACCTTGTATTTGGATTCTGGGCTCTATACGAAAATTACTGATAATCGCGTATAGAATCATTTTTTCGTACAGGAGCATCTACATAAAAGCATCATCGATTTCTTATTTAAACATTATACTAAACCGTCGTGGATCTAAATCATTAATCGTTTCAGACCGGAACCAGCAATTAATCTCAATCGCTCTTTTGCTATTTAATTAATTGCGCTACCTATTTTAGGTGGCATTTGATTTGTAGATTGTAATTTTTCTGGTTTTCTCTTCGAAACAAAACCTCTTGCGAACGACATAAGCTTTTCTTTAGCGGCATCAAACGCATCAACGGCCTGGTTACCAACTTCTGTACCAATTTTATCACCGAGAACCCCAATAGCTTTTGACGCTATTTCTTTGCCGATCGGTAGCAGCTTTGGAGCATCTCGAGTAAATAATCCAGTAACAACATCACCGAGTCCATTTCCATATGTCACCTTGTACACTGGCAATCGTGAATTTACGACATAAACAGGTCTTGCTCTGCTCATACTACGATGTATTATCATGTTATTTAATGCTATATATCTAATCGATGATCAATCGCGGCGATTAATCGCTGTAATAATCATCAGTAAGTTCATCGATGAAATTACGATATAGTTGTATATCCATTACACAACCTTGAAGTAACCGTTGACAGATTTCAGCAGCTTCGTTAATTATCTCCGGGGAATAATTTCCAGCTCGTTTTCCTCCAATGAGAACTTCTAACAGCTATATATCATCGAGGATACTTCTTGAACAGGGTATATTACCACCGTGATATCCCAGACCTAATTTTTTAAAAACATCCTCTTCAGGTTCTTCTCGTTGAGGATCTTCCATAACAGGGTCTTCTTGTCTTCGTGGACTTGCTTGTACACGTTTTTGTGCTTGTCTAAATCGTTGTTGTTCTTTTTTTCGTTCTCGTTTTGTGGGAGTTGGTGGTATAGGTTTTTGGTGATCTTCTCTTGTTTGTTCGTTTTCAAAATCTATTAATCTAACAGTAGCATCAAATGCACTATACCGTTTATCGACTTTGCTAACTTGGTTTAACCCTGTACTAATCTTATAAACCACATCAATCCATTTTTTTAAATCACTGATAAAACCTTTCTTTTGTTCTGGTTTTAAATAATTATATCTATCAACAAAACTAACAGCTGTAAATTTTATCAATTCTTCAGGATCATTTTTTTTTCTTATCGATAAGTGCTAAAAAAATCTTCAGTAAATTTATTTTGTAGCTCTTGATTTCTACTATCAATTTTGTTTGTCGGTTTTTCCTCAGGTTCTACCTCTGGTTTTACCTCTCTGGTTTAGATTCCTTTATCGCGGTTACAACCTCTCCAGTTGCCGCAGTTATAGGCTTAAATAACTGTTTAGTATCGGCGGTAAAATCTAATTTTGCTTGTTGTCGAGCTTGCAAATTATCTCTGAAAGAATCTCTCACCGGGATAAATTTCTTAATCGCAGCCAACCGTTCTCTAGTTAATCTGGTTATTTGTGCTTCTCCGACGTTTGACATTTATAAAAAAAAATATATTGCTAATTCATCATTGTATTTATGTTTAATTCGGTTAACCCTCAGCAGCAACGGGGGCTGCCGATTAAGCATTTACGAACAAGCCTTTTTTTGCCGAATAGACGCCAATGTGAAATCACAACAATGAAGATTTTCCATGCAACAACACATGGTGACAATAACCCGGCGTCGTCCCTTTTTCAAATTCTGTTTAACCGAATGGAGGCTACTATTAAGCATTCACGAGGTAGCCTTGGTTACTGAATTGACGCCTTGTAAAAAGTTGTCGGATTCACCCCTTCTGCTGCTGCAACTTATAGTAGTCTGAATCAGATGATAGACATGCATAAACCGTTTCCACAAGTTCAAATTTATAAAGTGTTCTGGATGAATACCGGTAGTGCGCGAAATTAATTCCGATGTTGATATTGCTGATGTACGGATTTATCTAAATGTGCAGGTATGTTAATAATCTTGATCAATTACATTATATTTATCCAGACTATCGTTAAATGATCAACATAACACAAAGAAGTAATTTGTTCAAAAATATCAATGAGCATTTCATAAATCGTCTCAAATTATAATTCAACACAACTAAACTACACCACTCCTTTGTTAACTCGTGCACAAATATTGACCACGTTTTAAGCAAAGCCGCAAGTTACCCAGGGAGCCCAAAAAAGTATAAACATTTTCTTAGCTCTCTAGAAAACAGTGGGAGGGAGTTAGGGAATTTGGAAGTTTAATGATTTGATGTCTAATGACTGACGCCTCATTATACACTATAATATTTAATAATACGCTTGTTCTAATGAGGCTGTTCGTCATTCTGTTTGAATAACATTTTCAAAATGTCCAACATGTGAAAGATCGTTCGAATGGATTTTAACACCCATCACATGTACGTGAAAAATCTGTGTATTACGTCACTCTTTTTTTTGTCGAGTCTGGTTCCCATAATGGTGTTTAATACTATCCTGCCAGCACAGGATTCAGAAGAGCAGGAAACTAGACTAACCGTTGATACACCACCAAATATGGTTCCGTTTACTTAAACAAACCACCCTACATCTGTTTGTAGAACAATCGTCTACATCAAAACTCAGTTTTTATATTGTTCAATAAGACACTATTGATGTCGTGATTTCACTGAAATTAATAATGAAACTGCTATTATCTTTGAGGATATCTCAAAGTGCCAGAAAAATTAATTATCTGACAATTGCTTGTCCACAATGATTCGTATCTGTGAAAACAAGTTCTTTAGTTTACGAAGTATTTATTATGCTTGGCTGCCTTACTATCTTTGATCACAATTATGAAAAAGTAGGTTAAGTAAAGGTATGTTACATATACAAAAACATCAATAAATTGTTTGATTGATCACATGAAGTAGCAGAGGGGTTGAACAAATAATACAGACAAAATTAAGAAATCGATAGTTTTGGTTTCGTTCGAAACATATAACGTTTGTTGACGACAGTTTCAAGGCGGTATTATTGATATCGGCGTATATATGGAATTTATCGATGAACTAGTTGATGGTTATAAAAGCGATTACAAATAGCGAAAATACATAAAATGATCATACAATTACACCATCATAAACCGGTTATGGTCAGAGTAGATTATATACCAATTAACTGATATAGTCTTACTAATGTTATTCCAGGGTTATGTGCAAGAATGGCTCTCACAATAGCAAAAATCGCAAAACATTTATCGATGAAAGCTATTAATGTTATTGGTGAAAAAGCTCATGGTGCTATTGGTAATATTGTCGATAAGGCGTTTTCTGCAGCCAAGTGAAGATTAACACGACTAATACGACGAAAACCGCAGCCAGTGAAACTGGCATCTACGGACATTATGTCCGCGAATGTCAGTAAAATAATAAACCAAGCCGCGGATTAAAAAAATAGTAGAGTTAACGAATCAAGGATCTGATGAAGTACAAAGAAATATTACTGCAAATTTAATAGCAGGAAGTCCTTTGACAAGTTCAGCGAGATCGCGATTTAGATCGAGACATATGTAATAAAATGTTCAAACATTCACGTGACACAGCATTCGATATAGAAGCTCCGGTTTTCAAAGATGAATCCGTACGTGATTATCAATTTATTCTTGTAACGCAATATAGCCATATCAACGAGGAAGAAGATTTGAAATACAAGTTCAGGATACAAGTAGATATTTCCTACCCGCTTTAACATTTATTGAAGTAGAAACAGAACTTTTAACAAATGTCGATGATAATACACTATATGCAGATAACGTGCTAGTTGGTTTTGTTAACAATGGGATTATGGCGCTGTTTAGTAGCGCTACATATGTGGTTGATTGAAGAGAGTTTGAAACTATTCAGAAAGATGTTGATGTTTTCACAACAATATTGTGCAACTTAACTTAGAATTTGTAACACGTACAGCAATCTTGCAAGGACCGCGTAGATTATTTTCATGTGTAAATTTACTGCCTCATATATTTGGTTTTTGTAGAAATGTTAGAAAGGTTTTTTTTGGAGCTAAACATTTCGTAGTGCTTGTAAGAAAAGGGAATGATTAGGAGTCATCCTGGAGAGGTGCTGGTGTTGCTGATGGTAAAGTAAATATAACAAAACTATCATTGTGAATGCTAGTAATGATTCCAGCGATCGCCGCAGAGTATAAAGTTTTGCCGTTTATGGATACAGGTGGTAAATTATTGCTATCATGGCTAACAACAACGACAGATATTATGCAGAGTACTATTAACGGTTTATTTACATGGCATATGGCATCACAACAGGGTGTTTCTGCGCCACGACATATATTTGTTGCGCTACAGGATTATACATGATTAACATCTCAAAAATGGAGTTATATAATATTTGACAAACTCGGTGTTTCTGAAGTGACATTAAGAATAAACGGCCAGCAATAGCCGTCTGAAGATATTTTACTTAGTTTGGACAAAACCAAATAGCACGCGCATATTATCGTTTGCTGACATTTATGGGACGAGATCTGAAAGTAGATAATAATCGATGCTGCTAAAAAATTGAGAATACAAAAATTCAGAGGTGTTGTTATGCAGGAACATTTACCTTCCAGAACAAATAACGTTGAAACCGGTATCATTTATCTCGGTTATCCCATCGGAACTAAAATTCAACGGATCGCATGCGCGATTGATCCACGTGGAATTATTTCTTTTCATTCGTATGGGTTAGCCACACCAAAAGAATTTCTAAAATATATCAGCAAAATTCAAAATCCTCGCAAAGTTCTGGTTTGATACTCCACGCTACCAACACAGACAATAACTGTCCCACCAAAATGCGGCAGAGAAGTAATTGCTGTACTCGAGTCTGTATCAAAATCCACAAAACCACATCATAAAGCTGTACACGAGTATACAATCAATCGGTGGAAATGTATGATTTAAAAGAAAATAAAAAGAATAATGGTAGACATTTACAAGAGATATATCTCGAGACAAAAATCTACTGATGGAATATCAAGCGAGAATGTGAAAACAAATCATTAGCGCCGAATTATCAGAATTGTTAAATCTTCCAAATGAAATGGTTATATTTAAGGATAAGCAGGAAAAAATTAAAAACAAGTAATTTTTCATTGAACGATATTATTGTGAGAATTAGTGGAGTAACAGAAAACTCTATAGCCATTTTTTATTCGACCGGTAAGATTACACACGGATTTTTTTTTTGCAACGATATTGTATAATATTCTCGCGCGTGTACATAAATTCGTTATTACAATGATAGGAGAACCCAATATGAATTCGAATAAAATAACGACAGTTAGTGATCCAACATCTGAAACAGATGCGGTAACAAAAACTTATGTAGATACTGTAGAAAAAAGACTATCGACGCTACGGGCCGAATATGATGTTCATGTAAGCGCGTTTGCAAATATCCCTATAAATGTTAGATAAATGGATGAAATCGCAGATAATTTCGTTGGTACTCCGCTGACTGTTGTCATGAAACTTTCTGATATGAACACAAACATTAAAAAAATTAAAAGAACACAGGATAATATTGTCAATTATGTTCCTGTTATCGCTGAAAGGCTTGATAAGATTAAAGTACCGCATAAAGAAATTATCAATACGGTGTGCTCGATACAGCATCGATCTTTGGCCAAGACACCTCGAAATAACATGGTTTTATGATACTTCGTCTGTTCGAGGAATATATAGATTAATCCTGATTTCACTGATACAGTTTAATGTATCATCAAGTACATCTACTGGTGTTACTAATACAAGTACAAATTATATAAAATGACTCCACTGCAACATTTACAATAACCCCCATCAGTGGTAATTTAGGATCAGCGTCACTTACATGGTATGTAGAATTCGTAATTGATTTACTATATAATATAATGAACGTCAAATAGTATAGATACGATCAAGTGCGCGAATTACAAACTAAATTAAAAAATCTCATTGACGAGTGCACACTACAAATACAAAAGTATTGCAGGCGCGTTGTAGTAGTTGACATAATTGTGTATTCGGTTTCAGTTGCTATTGCTGGAACTAGTTTATTGCTATCAACAGTAACAACATTAATGAATACCCTAGTGGTTATAACAATGTGCGTTTCAACGACAACAACAATTGCTGGTGTTCTTAATATAATTGCAAACAAACTATATACATGTAGTCTGAATGAACTAAACGAGTATATCATTAAATTACATACCGTGACTACTGTATATTCCCAATTATCATCATAGCTATCGGAGAGCCTGACGTCTGATTTAGAAAAGATAATAAAATAATAATAATAATGTCGCTGGAACTACTGTAACAAATAGTAGCAAATACAAACCAGGCAATAACAACAAAGATCTAAATAACCTCATCCAACCCTGAATTCAGCGTTAACTTTCCAACTGCATTTCACGTAAAATAAATTACACTTGCTTAATTACGAGTAAATTACTGTTGGCCAATCATTCGCGGGTCAACAGTCAAATAATTCACTGGTCTTTGCAAATAAAAATGAACCAGAATGAAACCCCCATTGAAAAATGTTTTTATTCCAAAAGAAAATTATGATATCGAATATATCAAAGACTAATTCCAGCGTATGATAAAAAATGTATTACAGGAAAAGAATCAAATATATGTATAACAGCTCACGAACCAACTTTTCAGCCGCGATAGAGATAAATTCAAAGGACTATGTCGTGGATATATATCAGTAATGGATTAGAACCGTGCTTGAATAACCTGAAGTAGCACCACCTGCAGTTGATAAATATCTTAACCAAAGATCTCTGATTATGCCATAGACATGGAGTCATACCATGCAATTAAACCGTCATACATAATTGATGAATTACGTTATTTAAAAAGTTCAGTAGATTGCAGTTTTACATACGTAAGCAAGGACCTAGTTTATAGGAAATTTACTTTTATAGAAACTGGACTTTTAATGATAGTTCTATTAATATATCGTTTTTCTTAATCATCTGAATTCTTTTTTTAAAAGAAATCAATGAAATACATAAAACACATTTAATAAAACTACAACAAAATTTACAAAAACATAGTTTTAATATAACTTTACCGCATTAAACAAATTGAGATATTAAATCAGCTTGAATCTGACATGGATTATATTTTTATCTTTTGTGAGAATTTTGTCTTTGACACTTTTTCGGCACCCCATGACCGCTTCTTTTGTCCGACATTCTTTCTGAATATATTTGTGGATATTCAGTGTGATTTAGAGCTTACATCTAGGCTATTGTTTATTCGGGGCACCACTCCGGCAAATAGTCTATGTTAGAATATTCAGAAGGTTTCAATTTCATGCACACACCCCAAGATCAAACCCTTGGGGGAATGAAAAGCGCACTCACCATATTGGTCTGAACGTGATGGGAAGTATATATAAAGCGCGTTTCGGGCTGGCACCCCATTGTAAACACGGTTTCGGACCTAAGATTCCTCGTTGCACACTTTGTAAATGATATCCACAAAATTCATTTATGCATGATTGATTAGAAGAAGTTGCAGATCCTATCATCAGCCACATCCACCGATTCTTTGTTTAAGTCATTGTATATACAATATTTTTCTATTTAAACACTTGTCCTAATTATAGCATGGAAGAGTTTGAAAGATTATCGAAAATCAAGTTTTGGAAAACGAATTTGAATCTTGACAGAATATTTCCTGATTTACCAATAAAAGGTCTAGTTGATACGAAGAATAAGATGTTATTAACAAAAATTCATGATGTCAAGAAAGACTTTAGCAGATAAATATGATACCATACTTGCCAATAAAAGACAAGAATATTGGCTGGTATTGACAAACCGTATTATGAGCGAGCGTATCCTGCAACCGCGGTTATTTATGGAATTTATAAGATGAAAACCACAGGACTGAGAGTCTTAAACCAATGAAATTTTCAAAGATAAATTGTGTCGTTCAGCGAGTAACAGATCATTTTAAAAATGCGATGCGTGGAAACGGTCTGACTTATCTAAGACATAGAAAATAAACGAGTGGGCTGAATCGATCAAAATACCGGTGCTACAATAAACAATGATACCGAGTTAGAAAAAAAAACATTATATTCCTTATAACCGTAAAAACAGCAACAGGAGAAGTATTTTACAAATCGAAATATAACTCAAAAGGAACTCCAATCAATATCATTGATTATAATGTCCATGCGTGGACCAATCCAGTAACAATATTTCCACGAGACCGAACTGTAAGATATTTTTTATTTGCGTGTTAAGTTAAAACGATCCTGTGTCAATATGGTTATTTCAGAGCTCCGATGATGAGAACTTTGATCAATGTGTAGGACCAAACGGTGAAATATAACGTCGAGAATCTATTCATGAAGAAATGAAAAACTCGCGCAGACATTTTCAACAGAGAATATTGAGCAATTACTAGCAAATTGTTTTACATTTGCGTCAGTGGCAGTTCACTTTGCTTGATGATGTATGAAAGTTGTTGTGAACAACAACCTAGTTTTGATAAGATTATTAACGATTACAAAGAATATTTTCCTGATCTTTCCGAAGATTATATTATTAAGCAATACATCGAAAACTTTGAACGTAGACATGAAATCAGTGATAAAACAGCAAAGGATCTTGGTAGAAGAATAATCGATAAATTTACTCAAGGTGGTGCATATGATCATAAGCGACATCATGCACGACTAATTTTAAATGATGCTGAATATGATTTTATAATCGCAGATGCAACAGCGTGACATGTACTTGTAACTCAAGAAAGTGCTCAATCGTCTGACGGGAAAAAGCTCATTACCTTTGTTGGTTTTATCGATAACGCCTCTTCTCATTATACACATCTAAGATCGTCCATGCTCGCTTATATTTCTATAAAGTTGCAATCAATGATAAATAGAGTCCCTGACACTGCAGTCAGAGTTGCCACGGATTCGTTTTATATCGATACAAAATATATATAATTAGTGGCTCGTTTTACATGTAATGATGTGCCGTGGGGATCATAGAGAATATAACAAGAAATGTTATGTGATTATTCTAAATCCGCAAATGTTTAAATCGCGGATACTTATCGATCAGATATATGGAATCGACAAATGTCAACGACTCCATCTATATCCGATCCAGTATGCATACACAGGACTGTTTACTTAAACGGACCAGGCGCATGCGGAGAGACATCTGGTTTTATTGAATTTAGAATTTAGATTACATTTTCTTAACTCCTACACATAGACGCGCACGAGAAATGAAACAACGCGGTGTGAAATAGTATACTTATCATAGTTTCTTTTGGTATAACGGTGATGCATGGACGTTTGATCGAATGGATGGGAAATATATACCCGAAATAATAATTTGGGATGAGATATGTACAGTGTCACTGTCTATATTAAAAATGTTTCTTGATTGGTTGATATTGAAATTACAGCTGTGATAATGTGTGCCGATCACAGTCAACCTCCGCCATTTGTTGGAAACTCCCCCATGATGGTAAAAGATTTTTGTAGATTATTATGAAGAAATTAATACTGATCATAGAGCGCTCAATCCAAAACTAAGAGAGTTCACGAAATTAATCTGATTACAGTCGGAAAAACGTCAATGTGAAATAGCGCGTGAAATAATTTCAGAAACTTCCTTAAATGATTTTTGGGATAAATGGAGACCAAACGATTTGATAGTGGTAAGAAGAAAGATAGAGACACTTATGAGCGTCAATTATTTGAAAAACATAAGGACAACTTTTCAGAATTGCCTTCACCGTTATGGTAAATTCATTCATATTGAAATTCAGATTCCAGGGCAGACCGAGAAACAGAATCTAGTAATAAATTGTACTTTGTTGTAGTCGATATAAATGCTGTCGATGATGCGTTAGCGGATAAATCTCCATGGATGCTAGGATACGAATTGATGATATATTCATCTCAGGGGTTAACAATCTCTGATACATTTGTTTGGATTATTGATGATCGTATTGAGTGGTCAAACCAGGTCTATCTCGCAGTATCACAAGTTAGAAGAATAATTCGACTACTGAGGTTTATTTTAAATTGTACGGACACCAGCAACGCAATTGTTAGCGATGACTAAGTAAGAAAAAACTCGCTGGTTAAGTGACAAAATTAATAATCGCGACTTTAATATTGATGCTGAATGTATAATGATGCTAAAATATCAGCATAGTAATCACTTTGCGAGCTGGAAATCTGTAATGCTATGGCAGTATTCGGATAAAAATATACTACAATTTACCGTAGATAGGAAGGATAATAGTCTTGGTCATACACGGGAAAATACGATGCTGACCTATCTTGAATATAATAGAGGCCGAGGTGCTAGTTAAGTGATCGTGGAAGTAATTGTGCAGCGTCGGGTATTACTTGTAAGTGTTCACGTGTAAATCTACGCTGAGGAGCAGTTGAATCTAGTATATGGATGGCAGGTCTACCAGTAGATTTTACTATGTTAGAAATTCATTTACTGTGTGGTAACACTCCAAATAGGATCAGTCTCTCTTTTCTTACTGCCTACAAGTTCACCTCGCTCGTATCAATATCTGACAGTCACTTTACCTAATACTGGTTGTTTCGAAAAATCATTTCGTTCGTTATATATATATATATATATATATATATATATATATATATATATATATATATATATATATATATATATATATATATATATATATATGATTGCATTAATGGGTTTCATGTTGGTTGTTGGAGTAATTTCATTATTGAATGCATTTATCACACTTTGTAATCTTGCACCTTATTCTTGAGATCTCTTGTTTTGAATTATTTATTTTGCATATTGATTTTTAAAAAAAAACACTCAGCAAGTTTTCGAATAAAGCGTTCAATAATTGCCTCATTACGGTGTATTGCCTTATGTCCTCGTCGTAATTTGACATTATGTTGCTTCATCAGTGATGATACTGCAACCTGAAATTCCTAGCCAGGATCAACCTGTAATAACTGTGTCCATCGTAAAGATCCTCGTTGACTCTTTCGTTAACACGCAGAAGCTACGTCTACTGCTGTCTTTGTTGATAATTGTTCTGAATGTTTGTATATGCTTGCAATATCAACTGCATTTAATTTGTATTTGTGTGTTACTCGACGACTAGTATCATGTGGTAAGAATAAAATATCAGCCTATTGAACTTCGTTTGGAACACTGACATCAAAATGCGCGTATTGAATTCGTTTAGGTGGTGGTAGATACATTTGCCATATTATTTGTCGTGATAACCATCCTGCTGCACTAACACGTTTTACTTTTGCTGCTTCACCGAGTTTATTAATTGCTGGTCTACCTCTACAGTATCCTCATGGACAATAAAAACTAGATTTCATAAGAAAAATTAATTGCAGGCCCTTATAATAGTTTACCCTTCATTGCAGATCTTACTAACCTTGAAAGATTTATTCGCAATAGAACTGAACGAATGAATCCACTTCACATCTGCTATATGCTGCAGATTGTTACTTTATAATATGCGTCATGAGCGTGACAAGCTCGATTAATTTCATTTAACGGATACTCGCCAGGTTTTTGTTGATGCGGATTATCAAGTCTGATATCAAGTCTAGTACCAGGACCATAATAATTATATCCTGGAAGATATATTTCTCCTGGGTATTTTGCCCACGCAGTTCTTGGTAATTTTGTTAATTTGCAGCAATATCACCTCCTCGTTTCTTTTCAAAATTCGATTTGCCACTTGAAATATATTTAAATTTCTTTTTACCACACTGTTCACACTTACCTGTACGTGCTGAGTTATTATTTTTGTTATAATTGTAGTTAGTGGGTTCAGCAATTTCGAAATATTTCAGCAGATTTTTCCATATCTCCAGATATATCCTAAACTTCGCATCAATTGGGTTTTACTGATAAATATAAACAGCACATAAATACGGATTTTACATCATCATGTCCAACGGAAAAGTCTTCGTTGCCTATGGCATCACTTTATATTGACAAAATCCATCTGGAAATTGCAAATGTTGATCGCATGTAATATTTGTTATATTTATTTCAATAAAATCACTAACCAGTAAATATCGACCTTCATTTTTTTTTAAAAAACATTCCTTCTTTATACGGTTCATCCTGTAAGGATGCTGTTTCACAATTTCAACGTCATGGCCGATTGTATTTGTTCCTGGTGGAAAATCTGGTAATAGGTGCTCATATTCATTTAATATCTAATGTCTTACACTATCGTTGAAACTGAAGATGTGAAAGTTTCTTATCCAGCTTGTTTGACATTTCTGGATTCCTAGGGCGGGTACTCCAAAGTCACTACTTTTAGATTACATGATATTGTTTACAATTTATGGTGTGAAGAGACAGCTCCGATGCATAAATGAATGAATAACAGCGGTGTATATATATATATATATATATATATATATATATATATATATATATATATATATCAACATAGTAAATTAACACATTTATATGACAAAACTGTTTATGTTCCCGTCTTCCCGAAGTGTTGATTTAATAATTTATGTAATTTAAGTCCTTCTCTTTTAATTGTATAAAGAACAGCCTATTTTATCCTGAAAGGCATTCCGTGGTATATCACGAGACATAAAACTGTATTATCAGCTGAATGTTATGTTTTATAGTTTTATTATTTTTTTAAGTTTATTTTTGACTGACTAGATTGGAAATTAGTTCTTGCCAATTAACTAGCCTTTGACAACTTGTATTTGAACACAGATGCACAGTCAAGAAGATTAGTTTTTGTATCTGAGGTTGAACGAAATTTCGTTTTTATGAGCTTCAATGTTCAGAATACGGTATGTCTAAAATATATTTTTAAACACTGAACTACTATGAATTTCGAATTGATTCCCTGACAGCAAACAACAATAAAATATCAGCTTGATCCCAATGTTTTCCTGTTTCACATAAGCATGAACGAATCATTTTGGTTAGAGTTTGATGCATTCTTTCCAACGTGCATTGATTCTCAGGGTCATGTGATGAAGACTGAAATCGTCTAGTGCCTATTTCAGGCATAGTTTGGTAGACATATCCAGACATAAAAGTTGACCTGTCATAAGACTAGACAGAGTTAGGAAGACCAACAAATGTTAACATAACATTACCACAAATTTTACTATGGTTTGTAATTTTAATATACATCAAAAGAATTGTCTGTGGATATCTCATCGACGACAGAATTAGATCAAGAAGTATTGGTTGCCTGACTTGTTCTGATGTAAGGACCCGACGTAGCCTACACTTATTTTTCCAAAATAGTTCCCCCAAAGGAAACGGTTCCAGGTTAGCTTTTGGTATCTTTTGTTTGGGGTTTCCTTTCATTTGACAAGTATGACACGATCTACAGTATTATTAAACACACATTTTAAATTTCGGTTAATATCAATAAATCAAAAATTTTATGATACGTTTTACAGACCAATACATGTGCAACCAATCAAGTTTCCTCGACTAAACGAAGAGTTTCCAGACGATATTACAATAGTTTCAAAACTCACCGAGAACTCGTCACCAGTGGGTACATTAACTATTTTCCATATTCTCATAAGGAGACCAGTTTTCTCAAAAGGTTAACTATTGTGTCGCAATACTCTGAATCAAGAAGTTAGTATTTGGACTATGTTTCGTATGCAACTCGGTCTTATTAAAATAAATTGAATTCTTAGATACGTTCTTGTCGTTTATCTGAAGCAACATTTTTACCTTACAATCACTCTTCTTGGAACAATAAGAGAGTTTACTGTTTTATATATTCTCTTTTGAAAACGATTAAATGGACCACGTCGCACAGTGGTTATCTTTCTTTTTCTTAACGAATATCTGTCTATTTCTACTGTTACGGCTACTGGATTTAATTTATTTATTTTTTATTGTTAAATCCAAATTTGTCATTTAGGGTTTAATATTCATTAATTGGGAGATTTTTTCTAGAAAATTCAGGTTGACCTAAACTCTAGTTGTAAACAGGCTGACCTTGGCTTGGTTACCTTTTTATCTGACCTTGCTTTAGATTGATAAACAGGTCTTTAATACTATTGGTTAATTTCAAGGATAACTTTTATTTTTAGCTTTTGGGGTGTAGGACATATCTAGAATACGTGACTATATGAAACTAGACTCTCCCTCTGACTTTCTATCAATTTCTAGAAAATCACGTGATCACTTGTTTACTTCAGAAAAACATTTATATATAGCTGTGGTTTGGAAGCTAACATTAGTAGAATTTTGGGCTTTAAGATATTAGTTGTGTATTTTCTGTTTGAGTTTAATTTGTATTATCTTGTTCTGGACTTTGTGTCAATTCATTGAAGAAAGAGGATTTATTATCTATTTGGAGGAGAAAACATGTGCTCATAATTCATGTGGATGATAAATTAAACAAGAACTGCATCACGTGACATTGTCAGCCATTTTGGATTACATCGTCAAGATTCGAACCTGGAACTATTAGAACATTTATTTATCAGGACTCTTACAATTCCATTAGTAGATTATTTTTGTGAATTCTATATTGGATTAATGTTGGATTTGATTCTCTAAAACTGTAAGTTTATTTATTTTATGAAAATAATTGTACTAAATAAATCATTGTTAAAGTTTTACAAGCTTGTTAGTTTTCACTCTTTCTGTGTTGCTGCTTATTCGAGCATGTAACACTACAGACTATCCTTGTATGGAGAATGTGATTTTAAATTTTCCTTTTAGAAAATATGACATTATCACTATCATCCAGCTTTACTATATTCCTCTCTTCCAAAGACCTTGACCTATCTGCTTTACTGTTGTGTATGTATGACTTCTTCGTTTCTTTCTTGTGTTTCATTTTTATTTGGAGAGGTCCTTAAATGATCATGTATAAACATACAGATTTAAAGTTTGCTCTTGATATTCTAGAGTGGTCCAACAGTGTATATATTTTATACAAATACATCTACCAACATTCTTCCGGAAAAATATATACCTTAAATGTAGGCACTGGCATTCTTCATCAACATTTATGAAATATATGATAGTCACTAGTTATAGTATGGCAGTGCGACATATATGCTCTGGACCAATAGCCATACAATGCAATAGATACAAGCATTATAAAGTAATGTTAAAAAAGTATGAATACTGTTGACGTTAGAAGAAATGTTTTTTAACCGAAAACTAATTTAACATTCCAATACATACAGTAATTCTTCTGTTGCATTTCTGGAATACCTTAATATCAGAAATTACTATAATGTGGAACAAGGATAGGCCCTTACTAATCATGGATGAATTTGGGAAAATACAAGAGATATGTAAGTAATGTTTTAAAACAATAATTACTAAATGATCTTATGAAGGACCGTACTATTGTTAGGTTGGTTTTGTAAATTTAACCAAGTATGAACTGTGTATGGCTCACTGATAGACGGAAGATGTAAGGAAGGTTGTGAGGCAGGATGGCATGGTGACATATGCAAATTAAGTATGACAGTTTAATGCACTGTACAGATGTATCGTCCAATTCGCACATGCATTAATCAGCTTATATTTTCTATAAATATTACAATACATTTTGATATCATGTAATCCTTATACAAGCGTTAAGAATTGAAAGACTAATAGTTTCGTAAAGAAAAGAATAGCATAATTGCATTATTGATGTAAATATCCATTCATATTCAAATGTATTAATATGTCATGTTGTATTCAAAATGTTTGAATGAATCCTAATAGATGATATCCTAGCTAAAGTTTGGATTTATAATCATTTTAGAGTTAACAATAATAGCAAATTAAATCCATACCCTTAGTTTCATTTTGACCTGAAAATTCTTACAATTTACGCAAACTGTGAATAGTGTTAGTGAAAAGATTATTTTGTGAGATTAATAGTGAACATAACAACTTTTATCAAGATCAATGACATGATTCCATAACCGCCTCTCCTTGCTAACAAGAGAGTGAATCCATATATGGCAAACGTTTCAATTAGTTTGTGGTGTAAATACAATTTCGTTTACGACACTTTCATGCAGATGCGATTGTAAAACTTACAAAGTAATTTAATTATCAAAGTTATAAATGAAAACGTGATAGGATATTACAGTAATATAAAGTAGATCCAAAACACATTATGTTAAAGTTCTATGAAAGTTCTAATGAATGAAAAGTATAATTCCAAAACTGGAAATGTACTGTTTGCCATCAATTGTTACATTTCAAGATATCGTTGTCCAGAAGTACTTCCAAAAATTTACAACATTTCCAGAATAAAATTAATGTCCAAAAATGAGCATTTTCTTTTTTCATTGACCGTTTCAAAAGAGATTTTTTCCTCTCGAGTAACAATATAATTGAATATCTCTAGGTACAATATAATTGAATGTCCAGTAATGAGTATGTTGTATTTTTACTGACCGTTTCCAAATAAATAATTTCCTCTCGAATAATATATAGGTACAAGATAAAATCCGTTTGCAGACTTACACGAAGGGATGATGATTTCTTAAATATGCTTTCTATTGCGACTATATTTGAACATTTACATCACGTGAGCGACCTTACAATCCGGTTTGTCCCGGAAACGACTATCCATTTGATGTATCCTAAACAATGCGAAGTTGCAGAACTCTGTTAGATCAATCTGAACCTCATTAACGAATGAGAAATCAATCCATGGCGACATTAAATCTTATTATTAGGGCAGTTATTAATTATTGTCAATATGCGTTTAGCACTTACCAGACTCAGGTAGCGTACGCAAAATGGAGCTAAATAAGTTATATACAATTAACAAGCATGAATACAAATTACGTAAGTAAAATACAGTTATGAACTAGACCAAAATAAATTCATATATACATGTATATGACCAAAACACATGGTATTTTCTCAGGTATATAAATGATGATTTAAATATATAATATGAATTGATTTCAATTTAATTTAAAATTAATTGCTAATCATGTTATTCTCGCTCACTGTACATGTAGTCATATGCAAAACATTCGATAATATCAAGCAATATTTTTTAATAGCAAAGGGTCAGCAATAGTTGCAAGTGTAAAAACTCGTTTCCATTTATATATACTACGCAAAAAAGTGACATTGAGAAATTATGAATCATTTTAATTTTTTTGAATATCTTATTTTGTTGTTTCATAAGATATTAATTTACTCTTCCGTAAGTATATATATTACTCGTAGTTGAATGGGTCATATAATTGTGTTTATTGGATCTTTAAACTCGTCGCATGTTCAAACACAAAATCCGCAAGAAATGACATTTCTGTTTCTAAATAGTTTCTCATATTTTTTTATTTTGTATATAAATTTGATATTTTATAATTGGATAACAATATATTTACGTTGTTTTTTTTAAGAATGTGAAGCAGGAACTTACGGATATCACTGCAATGAAACATGTGGTTACTGCTTAAATGGAAACAACAGTTGCTTACACACATATGGTCAGTGCCGTGACGGCTGTCAAAGTGGGTGGAAGGGTGAAACATGTAAATCAGGTACTAATATTACATTCTGAATATATATGTTCAATATTTACCTCCGATATTACGTCTATCGTCTTTGAAGTTATAAATATAACCAGGAGTTAGATAATTATTTAGTTGGTAACTGTGCGATGATCAGTTTTACGTTATCTTATTAAAGTAATTTACTCATAATACATCAATATTCCATGAACTATTCTGGTGTGAAGTTTGTTTGGAGACTTTATTAACGGATATCATATATAATCCGAGAATATCTTCGACTTTTTAGTGCAATGCAATTTGTAAAACAAAGGTTCAGATGATATTTAACGGATATATATCTTTACATTACAATTGTTTCTAACTAGTTTAATATCTTTTCATCATTTAATTACGTGTACTAGAAATTTATATTTGTTTCGGGAGGTTAGTCCCAACATTTCTTCTGAATTGCATTTCACTATATGTACCGTTTGGATATTACCGTCTAAACCGCATAATATAGCAAGCATTGTGCTGACATCCGTTAAACCACATGCATGCACACACACACACACACACACACACACACACACACACACACATACATACATACATACATACATACATACATACATACATACATACATACATACCCTATGCGGGTTCGGGATTGTAGAATTGGCCCGACGTCCCTCATTACGTGTCGTAAGAGTAGTTATGTGCGAAAGCTTGCCAGTAGATTATCGTGGGTCGGTGGATCTGTCCGGGGTTTTTTCCCGGGTTTTGCCTCCACCAATAATACCAGCTGGCATGTATAGCCTATCGTCTGCTGACAAATGGCGTTAAACTCTACTACAACAACAACAACGTGCCGTAAGAGGTGAATAAGTTGAGGCAACCTGTATAATGAATTGGCTTAAATGGGATAAGTTGTATTTGGTAGCTCCTTCTGTTAATGATCAGAGATGCTACGAGGTACTTAACTATTTTAATGAAAACGCAAGGTTATTAAATGCAAACGGCGATGTCGTTATTGAGTTTATTACTGATGCTGATAAACCGCCGAGTGTAGATGACCTTGAAGGATTTATTAATAATTTAGTTGTTTATGATGATGTAATGTTGGATAAACAATCGAATCCAACTTGAATATTTTCTCGAGGTAGACATGAAAATACTGATGTGATTTATGTTACTCAGCGGTATATACCAATATCAAAAGTGATCAGAGAAAACTGTAATATATTCGCTGTGTTTAATGGAGTTGAAAGAAATACGTTGCGAAATATTCACCAGACTTGGTGTAGCAGATACATGGATACAATTAAATTCCACAAATGCTCGCGTTCACAAATTAACCCGCACGGATTTATAACGGATAAATTCACATGATCCTAGATCAAGACATCATGAGGGTCTTGATAAAATATTTCGGTTGAGAGAGAGAGAGAGGGCGTGATAAAAAATAACTGTCATGTCCGGTACTCTCGCGCGCATAATCGTTGCCAAAACACTGAGATTACAATACAGTAACCCCAAAGAGAGAAATGGAGAGAAATTCTCGAAAATTGGAAGCATTCGGTTTGGCATTATTGGCGTATTTGTTTCGTTTTGTAAGAAAAATTATTTTAGCAAATGGAACCTTCTAAAATTGGGTATGTTGACCCCACTGCTGCTACATCATTAAATATATCCTACGGAGACTTTGCTTATTTGGTCAAGTGCCAGAGTGATTTTCCTTGGTACATTCTTGCGGTAGAATCAAGACTCCAAAACCTGCTCTTATGCATAGTCTGAAAAACTTAACCGTCTTAATGATTTGATTCAGGTACTAGGGCAAGTAGAATATGTGCTACAGACCATCATTAAATCCAAACGAGATGTCGTATTAATTAGGCATTGCATTTAACTACATTTATCAATTAAATATTATAGCTTAATTTTGTATGTGATATCATGAAAGCAACGAGTAACATTTTACATTAATAATATTATTATATTGATGTGCATTCAGAAACTAGACAGTCTTGATCGAGATGTTAAAGTTTCATGTTTCTTTTTTTTTTCTCTCATTATTTCAGGTTTTCAAACGTTAGAACAAACATCTATCGATGCTGGAG